>CM039615.1:49471174-49489974 GCA_022457205.1 Saccharum spontaneum | reverse complement strand
GAGGGGTACTTACCTTGGGTTGTGTTCTCATGCCCGTCTCTTTTGGTTTTGCTTGTGCAAGTACTAGTGTTGTGACCTGAGTTCTTGCAATTTTGGCATGTGTATTTTTTCTTCTGTGTCTCTTTGTTTCTTTCAACCATTGGCATTGCTCTTTTGTTTGATTTTTTCGATCTTCCTTTTGTTTGGGCAACATCTGGATCTAGTAGCTCTATATCTTGGTTGGACTGGTTGTTTTCATCTGTGGTGGTGGCTTCCTCTTGTTGTTTCTCCTTGTCTAATCTCATTTTTTTCAATTCCACTGTGATCCTTTCAATCTCTTTGCTGAGATAGTGTGCTGTTCTTCTGTTTTTGATCCTTCGGCCACCATTTCGGCTGCCATCAAAGAGAGATTATTGTATCTAAGGGCACTAGCTTCCTCCGGTAAGCTTGCTGGTCTTGTGTAAAACATCTTTGTCTCTTTTTTCCTCCATCTTTGTATAATATATTTCTCTGGTATCTTGCTGATATCTTTTTCATCATCACTTTTAGGATATGACTACATAGGATCCCATCTTTTTGGAATTTGCAACATATACAAGAGTAGTCTTCAGCTTGTGTGTCCATTACAACTATGTAAGTTCTATTTCTGGACTCATTGATTGAACACTGTTGTTGTGCATATACTTGTATAACCTGCCTTCTTCCACCTCATCTGCTCGCAACCTTGTTGTATGCCTTAGTTGCCACTGAAATTTCTGAAAAATTCTCAGGTTATAAGCTTCTTGAGCTTGCTGTTCCATGTAATAGTGTGACCATAGCTTTGATTTTTTTTTGTGTGCTTGTCTCATGATCAGCTTGTGCCTCATTGTCATATATAGTTTCTTGTATCCTCTCATACTCCTTTAGAAAGCTTGTCATGCTGTATTGAGGCCAACATTTCTCTTGAACCTCGCATTTGTACTCTCACTCCTTGATGTCGTGTTTATAAATGGATAGAATTCTTTCTTGAACCATACTGGAGCCCATCTCTCTCTAGTGCTATACATAATTTGTATATATTTGACATGTTGAACACTATATTTGTCCATGAGCTGATGCCACTGTGTTTCAAATTCCTCTTTTGTCAAAGAGTTGTCGATGATGTCGTTTAGCTCTTCCCTTAGTGTCAAGCAATTTTTTGTAGTGTCCTGTTTTTTATCCAGACACCTTCCACACTTTATCTCAGCTTTGTATTTAATGTGAAAAACACAATTTCTGTGGTTTGCTGTGGGAAAAATCTCTGCAATTGCTGTCCTCATTGCTCCATCTTGGTCTGTAATGATGACCTTGTTCTTTTCCTCCCATTGCTTGCAGAAAGTTTGGAACAACCATCTGAAAGTATCTGTTGTCTCATCTGAAATCAGTGCACATCCAAAGATGCAAGTCAGCCCATGCCCTGTGATTCCCGCAAATGCGCAAACGGCATGCGATACTTGTTTGTCAGGTATGTCGTGTCGAAACTCACACAGTCACCAAATTCATGATAATATCTAATTGATCTAGGCTCTGTCCAAAAAACACATTTCACCTTGTTATCACTGTCCACTAAGAACTTGTAGTAGAGCCTGGATCCTCTCTTCTTTTGTGTGAAATATGTCAGTGCTTGCATCATGTCGTTCTGATTTGTTTCTCTTTGATTTGCTTCTATAGTTGCTGATGTCCCCTATCCCTGTAAGGTGTTGCTCCTAGGCCACCCCGAAGATGTGATAACAAGTACATCATCTTCTTTGTTGGTATATTGCACTCGTTTAGTGTCCGTATCATCTTCTTCTCTTGCTCTGTCATATGTTTGTGTGCTCTAAAATATTTTGCACCCGGATGCATTGGGTGGTTGTGTTCTAGGTCCAACCTTGTAACCACCCATACACCATTCCTTTCAGAGACAACCATACAACACCTGCAGTCTGTTTTCACCATTACGTTTGTCTCCCTTTCTGTGTTTATTTCTTCCTCCTGTGTGTTGCCTTCTTTAGATGTATCTTGCTTGCCTTGTCGATTGCATTTGTATGTAACTCTTACAACTTTCATTGTTTCTTTTTTTGTTTTGAGTTCGAGCCTGGTGAGCTTTGACTGCTGCAAACCCTGCCATACCAGCATACTTGTTGAAGTAGTTGTGCGCTTGTTGGGCTGACTGGAACTCCATGCCTTGCTGTGGTATGTATTGGCTCTCAATTTCAGCATCCGCCCCTTGGCTTGATGCCATTCTTTCGTTTTGTAAAAAGTTGTTGACATCTTCTTCATCTAGTATATCTGTGTGATGGGTTATCTCCTCACCTTCTGGATCTGCCCCCTCCCTCTCTTCTCCCAGTGTTGCTTCTCCATTTTGTGGTTGCTCACCATCATACTCATTATCTTGTTGCAGCATACTCCCCTGTTGACTTTGATGGATCTCTTTGAAGATGTCAATGTTCCAGGGTTCATCATCATGTTCTTCTGCAGGTTCAATAGTCTGTAGCTGCAAAATAAGGCTCATGTCATGTGTTATACATACTTTACTAATTGTGTCAGTCATATACTCTTTGGATCTTTTTTTTGCTACCTCATTGGTTTCGTAGCCATAGCTTGTAGTTGCATCTGTATATGGCATTGTTTCTTGTGTTGTCAAACCTGAGTTGATGAATGTAGTAGCCCAGTAATCGCCATTTGTCCTACTTGTTGTTGTGACCATGTTTGTCTGTTTAGATAAAATTTGATGTATATAAATTCGGATCAGCATTGTTATTTTTCTTTATTTTTTCATTGGCATAATACGGAATTGAAAGAACGGTTTTCTTTTTTTTTTACCTCAATTCCATCTGGTGCTGTTAAGAGGGCTGTATAGCTATGCAGAGGTCCATGTAATAAGAAACTTGACATTTCTTCTGTCTCGGGCCAATCTTTGTTGCCCTGAGACATCACCTGTTGTAGTAATTGGCTGCAACTCATTTCAGTAGCTAGAATTTCTGCTTGCTGTATCTGGGTGCAGGCGATATTCATTTGTTCATCATCTGATTTGTCTACCTGCAGTACATTTATTTTTTTAGCTGCCTTTTTTTTGTTTTGTACCAAAAAACGGAGAAAAGGTAATCTGAATTTTCTGTACCTCTTTGTTGCAGTTTGCCACGCGGGGGTCATCCAATGTTGAATGTGAGTCAACTGCATAACCTGCCCATTGTATGTGAAGGTTTTTTTTTGAAGTAGTAACTGTTTTTTTCCAATTTGACCAAACACTATATAGTCACAGTAAGTGCACGCTCAGCCTACTACTGATGTAAGGTTTTTTTTTTCTTTTTGGCATTGATGATATGTCATTCTTTATTCAGGTAGAGCACTATATTTAATTTGTTATTTTTTTAAAGCTAAACATGCAAATAATTGCTGACAGAACCTGACAGGAAACTTCAACCATTTACCCTCATCTTTTTTTCATGGTCACTGTGCCTATGTTCTAACACTGCCTTTTGTTGTTTATCTGTATAGTCTAGGGGGGCATCTAATGCCATGGTATTTTTTTTTGAGGGATGTGCTTAATTGACTGGATTTTAGAGTCTAAGGTATGGATTAAATTAATATCCACATCTATTTTTAGAGGTTTGTTCCAGCATTTTGTGCAGTTTTGCTTTTTTTGTGTCAACATCTGATGGTCTAGACTGGAAGCCCCTAGCAAAAAGACTAACAAAGGATTGCATTAGATCCCACTGGAACTACTTAATAAAGTTGAACATCTCATCTCCAACAACTGAAGGAGAAAGAGGACACGCAAGCCTATAGATGGAGAATTGGGTATAGATGGGGAAGTGGGTTAGTCCAAAGGGGTAGGTCTGACACTGACCTTTTTTGGTGATTTCATCTGGGTCCTCTGGAGCTATCACGTCTTCTCTCGTAGCCTTCATCTGCTTGTAGCTTTTGCTTTTCTTTTTGCCTGTGTTGTTTAGATCGATTTGGGTATAGATGGGGCAGTGGGGTAGTACAAAGATGTAGGGCTGGTACTGACCTTTTTGGTTGATTTCATTTGGATCTTCATGAGAGGTCATGTCTTCTTCTCCCGTAGCCTTCATCTTCCTGTGGCATTTGCTTTTTGTTTTGGCTGTGTTGTGTAGATCTGCTTTTTGTACAGTTTTCTTAGGTTGCAAGTCTTTTGTGGTGGGCCTTTTGGGTATGGTTCCTTTTTTTGTCTGTCACAGGATTGTTTATTGGGCTTTACTTTTGTGGGCTTTTTTTTCCTTCTGTTTTATAGGTCTGTAATTGTGGGCCTTTTTGGTCTTTTTTTGTCTCTGTGGCTGTGGGTGCGTGCAGGTGTTTGTGGTTTTTTATGAGCTTTATTTTGGGCTATTTGTGGGCTTTTGTTTATGTTTTTTTTCTGGCTGTGACAGGTTTTGTGTGTGTTTCTTTTTCTTTCTCTTTGTGTGTTTTCTTTGTTTCTTCTTTTTGGCGTGTGTCCATGTGTGTGCCTGTCTCTCGTGTGTCTCTCTGCGTGTGGGTGTGGGTGTGTGCCTTTTTCTGTCATTTGTTTTATGGATTATTTTTTTGTGGGCTTTTTTTGTCCTTTGTATTTTTCTGCAATTTGCCTTTTGAGATTTTTTTTGTGTCTCTCTCTATCTCTGTGTTTGTCAGTGTCTGTGTATCTATCTTTTTTTTTGCTTTTTGTAGTTGCTGCTCCCTTTTTCTGCTTTTTGGAGCTTTTTCCTGCTGCTACTGATGCTTACTGCTGATGCCTGCTGCTACTGATGCTTGCTGGTGCCCGTGTCTCTCTGTGAGTGTGTGTGGTTGTGGTTGCTACTTTTTTCTGCTTTTTTGGAGTTGCTGCTCCCTTTTTTCTGCCTTTTGGAGCTGTTTCTACTGATGCTTACTGCTGATGCCTGCTGCTACTGATGCTTTGTTGGTGCCTGTGTCTCTCTCTCTGTGTGTGGTTGTGTCTCTCTCTCTATCTCTGGTTGTTGAGTTTTAGATTTTTTGATTATTTTTCTTTTTCTTTTGCCTTTGGCTGTAATTTTCAGAGTTTTGTTTTTTTAGTTGAGATTTCTTTATATTTTTAGCTGCTCTGTGGTTTTTTTTATATTTGACTTGTGTGTTGAGTTGACGTTTTTTAGTTTTTTTGTTCATAGGTTTTTTGTTAGCTGCACTCATGTTATCTGATGTTTCAATCTCTCTCTGTGTTTTTTCTGTGTTTGTTTTTTTGTGTGGGTGTGTGTCTTTGCTTGTGGGTGTGTGTGTTTTTTCTTGATTGTGTATTTGTAGCTGATTTTTTATTTTTTTAGTAGATCTGCATTTTTTTGACCTGCTGCTGCCATTTTTTCTGCTTTTTGGAGCTGCTGCTCCCTTTTTTCCCTGCTGCTACTGATGTTTGCTGATGCCTGTCTCTCTGTGTGTGTGTGTGTGAGATTGTGGTTGTGTATTTGACTGCTGCCGCCTGATGCTACTGTTGCTGTTGCAGCTGCATGCTACTTGCTGTTGAATAAGCTTCTTGTTTTTTGGCCTTTTGAGTGCCTTTGTGTGTGTGTTGCTTTTATTGGAAAGAGAGAGAGTGTGTGTGTTTCTCTCTCTTTCTCTGTGATGCCAGGCTAGTTTAAGTTGTTGGTTCATGGGGTGATTGGTTTTTGAGTGGTTGATGCATCATTAGGCAATTCTTTTTGAATTTTGGTCCCCATTCATCATGTTTATACTAACTATGTGCAAAAGAATTCATAAACCAAACTTGCGGAACTCACAGCATGTTTAGTTTTTGCTTTGGCTTTGTCAATCGAGGTTTGTTTGCCTCCTTGTCTAGTTGATTTGTTTTAGAGCATCTTTTCCAGTTGCATTCCTACATTTGTGATGGCCAATGATTGCATTTATGAGGAATTTGAGAAGTTTTGCTTCTGCTTTGCCAATAGGTGGAGTTCTACTCCTAGAGAATGTTAGATTCTACAAGAAGGAAGAGAAGAACGACACTGAGTTTCGCTAAGAAGCTAGCATCTGTTGCTGACCTTTTTTTTTGTCAATGATGCTTTTTTCAGCGTAGCACACAGAGCTCATGCTTCAACTGAAGGAGTTACCAAGTATTTTTTTTGAAGCCTGTTGTGTGCTAGCTTCCTCATGCAGAAGGTAATAAAATGTCATCCCTGCTTATGATCTTTTGAGTATATTTAGGTACTTTTTGAGTAGGATGGGGGTAAAATGGCTTTATGTCTTATCTATCTTTTTTTATATATCATTGTTTTTTAGACAATTTGTGTTTCTTCAGGCTATTTTGCTAAGAAGCTGGCTGAGTTTACAACCACAAAGGGTGTCACCACCATCATCGGCGGTGGTGATTTTGTTGCTGCTGTTGAGAAGGCTGGGCTTGCTGACAAGATGTGCCACATTTTTTCTACCAGGTGTCCTTTGCCTTGACGATGCCTAAGGTACTCGGTTCCGCCAGCTCGCATGCCATTTTTTTGTTTCAGATCTCTGTGTGTGTGATGAGCGGATGTGTGTGTCATTTTACAAACTGCATCGTATGTCTAATGTCAGGTTGCTAAGTAGTTTTCATTTCCCAGACCTTTTCTTTTTTACATTACCAGTTTTTTCTTGCTATATTTGATTAATTTTCTAATTTATCGTCCTTGTTTACCATAGAGTTAGGAATTGTAGTCAAAGGTGCTATGTGTTGAGGGATTGATGATTTTCTTTTTTTGCTGTCCTGGTGTTTTTGCTTGTTTTTTGTCATCCAAATCTGAATTGAGTGCCAGAAATGGAGCTTTGGCTAAGACTCGAAAATTCTTCCTTTTTTACACTAGTTTTTGGTGAATTTCTGCTGCAGGTAGCAGCATCAACAATCAAGGAAATGGAGTCTCAGATCCCCAATTATCCTAATTTGCTGCCACAGCTTATATGCCAACTGCATAATGTGACGATGCATGTAAGTTTGGAGCCTTGGAAACACTATCTACTTAAGCTGAGTAAGTTTAGTTTTGTGTTTCATTATTAGTGTAATTCCCTTCTTTCAGGCTGATGCAGAGACAGATGAGGTATATGCGCGTATGACACCGCAACCACTCAACCCGATAAATTATATCTTTTTCTGCCTATTTGTGTCATATAACATGTAAACTCCTCTTGGTATCTATGAAGAGTAATTTTTGGCTTGTTTTTTATGCAGCAAGAACTGAAGGACCTATATTTACCTGCATAATTAGGTTCAGCCAATAAACAGCCAACAAACTATTTCTGCAAAATATTAACAGCAAGTGACACAAGTAACATTAGTTGTGGGTTCTCTGTTCCTGTCGAGCAGCTAGGAAAGTGGTTCCTCCACTGGTATGTGCGACTTCTCTTAAGTTCCAAGTTCGTTATTTATGTTGATTTTGTTATAGAAAGTGAACTTCTCTCGAGTTTCAAGTTCATTATTTATTTATGTTTCCTCCACATATTGATCTAATTTGCCAAATACTGTGTAGGATTTTCACCCAGCAACCTCCATGCCAGGAGTTGATGGCAAAAGATCTTCATGGCAATGAGTGAAAATTCCCTCACATCTTTCCTGGTAAGCAGTTTTTCTTTTTCTTTTTTTTTTCCTTTTAACTCTGCTTGCCGTGCCTTCAGTGGTTAGGGCTATTGCATAACCTTCTAAATACCATCCATAATGCAGGTCAGCCAAAGCGGCATCTTCTAACTACAGGCTGGAGTGTTTTTTGTAAGTGCAAAGAGACTCGTTGCTGGTGACTCTGTACTTTTTATCTGGTATGTTCATACTTCCGGCATTCCAAACAATCACTTACCCTCTCTTTTTTTGTTGTCTCCTTCCCATCAGATAGTTTCTTTTTGGTTGATTTTATGTCTCATTGCCTTGTCAGGAATGACAATAACCAGCTTCTGCTGGGAATTCGTCGGGCAAATCGGCCACAAACTGTCATGCCATCTTCTGTCTTATGCATGCATATCGGTCTTTCTTGCCGCAGCTGCTCATGCTGCTTCAACAAATAGCCGGTTTACAATTTTCTACAACCCAAGGTAGAATCTCTGTAAACACAGTCTATTCTTCCAACTCATTGATATGTGACGTCTGAATTTCATCTTGGACAGAGATTGGGCTTGGCTGACAAGCTTTTGGAATATTCTTCTCCTTTTTGGGAATCGTTTTCTTCTTTGATAAGGGGCTCATTGCAATGGGCAATGTAAGTGAACTTCCATTTTGTAATTTGCTTTTGAATCTTTTGAGGATCTAAGTTAACTCACTGTGCGTATGGTTCACCTTTTTTCTCTTGATGCCATTTTCAGATTCTTTTTCATGTCAGGTTTGGGTTTGCGTATGGTTCACCTTTTTTCTCTTGATGCCATTTTCAGATTCTTTTTCCTGTCAGGTTTGGGTTTGACAATTTGGTCTGAAATCAACTATGCAGTTCTTCACCAAGCCAAAGAATTACAAGGTTTTGCATCCACTGCATTTGCTAGTGAGCACAGCGCAGGGAGCAGCAGCAGGCACAGTGAAGTGACCGGCCGCAGCAAAAGCAGTGAGCAGCAGCGAGCACAGTGAAGTGACCAGCATCAAGTCAGTTGTATTTTGTTAACGGGTTGAGGATGTTTTTGTTGGATATGTCTTGTGTAATAAAAATCTGACAGATTTTTTGTTGTAGCATCTGTCAGCTTTTTCCTGCTGATGTGTCAGCTTTTCATTTGTCC
Source organism: Saccharum spontaneum (assembly GCA_022457205.1). Classification (NCBI taxonomy): domain Eukaryota; kingdom Viridiplantae; phylum Streptophyta; class Magnoliopsida; order Poales; family Poaceae; genus Saccharum; species Saccharum spontaneum. Next base: position 49,481,337 of record CM039615.1, on the reverse strand, counting down.
AAAATTTGACAGATTTTTGGTGTAAAAATCTGTCAACAGATATGTAGATAGACCCTATAAATAATACTCCATCGACCTGTTTTCACACAGCACATACGAATCCATCGATCGACCTGTTTTCACACCGGGCCAAGGCCATTAGTATGCATTGATTCAATTTTTTTTTTGTGCGCACGCGTATTGCGCCCATGGTTTTGCATGGTTCTATTATCTACGTACCAGTTGGTCAATTTCTCGGATTGAAAACTTAGGCCAATAGGTCATACTTTGAGTAACAATAATCATAAAATATATTATTTTAAATGGATTTTTTCAAAATTATAAAAAGTTTATTGTCGTAACAAATCTAGTAATACCAACCTTGTGTTATCACTCTATATATAATTTAGTAAATACATAGTCAAAGGCAAAACAAAATTTATGATCCCAGAGGAAGTACTAGATTTACCATGAAAAGATTTACCATTTCCTTTGGCCTTTGGAACGTGTTTTGTGTGTTAAAAGTTGTGTTGTCTGAAATAAACTTCTATGTTCTCGATGAATTACCACATCCACACATCAATTTAGGATATCTTATTTATATTTCTCCAAACGGTTTCTATTATATGGTTTAATTTTATATAGCTACACCATACATAATATCTAATTTGAAAATATTACTATAGTTGATTTATATTAGTTATATGAATGTGCCTAGAGTAGTTTTCGATCGTGTACTTAAAAAAATAAGCTAATCAAGGTTTCGATGCACATGAGGCCATTTCTATTGATCAGGGACAGTTATATTTTTTCAGCTTCTTAGTGCTTCTTCGACATTATAGGAAATGTTAAAATTTTAATACTTTTAAATATTCCAAATGTGTGCATATTCCAACAAGAGGAAAAAAAACAAAAAACGCCTACAAAATGGAGTGAATTTATTGTCCTCGGGCTGTAGTTTTTGCTGGAGTATAATGGGTGGATAGATATGGATTCTGGATCCATCTTTCCTTTTCCTTTTTACGGTGGCGACACCCCTGGATGAGATGTGATATTAATAAGGGCACACTCATAGAGAATTAATGATGGTTTCTGTCTATATTAAATGACTTGCCACATAAGCAAAATACTGATATGGCATCCTAATTAATAAGAAAAGAGAGAGAGAAAATAAAGAAACCGTTTCTTCTGAGAGAAACGACGTCGTCTCCTGTGAACCGAGGGAGGAAGAAACTATAGTTTTGGTGTTGGGAGGAAACCGGCGGTTTCGATAGGTGGGGTCTGCGGTAGTGTTCATCACACACGCCCACCGACAGCCACGTGCACTCGCCCGCGGTGCTGCGCACTCGCGCGCGCGACCGCGCCTACCCGCCAACAGCCATGCGCTCACCTACGCTCGCCAGCCAACTGCCGCACGCTCGTTCGCGCCGCCGCGTGCGCGCGCTTGCTAGCCAGCTGGCCGCCGCTCGTTCGCGCCGCGTGCCCGCTCACGCCTTTTCGCTCGTGTGGCGGCTGCTCACACCAGAGGAGAGAGTGCATGGAGGGAGGGAGGGATAATAAAGAGAGAGAGACCAACATTTATTACGTGAAGACATCTACATTGTGTGTGAGAGTTTCTATAGATGGTTTTCTGCTGACATGGTTACCATGAAAATCATGTGTAGTTTCAAGCACTGAGACTGCCCCAATTATACTAATTGTTTTTGTTCATGATCACATATTCTCCTCAATGAGCCGCATTTCCTAGGATGCACGAAACTCAATTATTATTTTTGAAATACATTGGTAAAGCTTTGTGTATGTTGATATATGATCGCTTGTTTTTTAGGAAAAGATTATTGCTAGATGGATTTTGTTATTGTAACATATATACAATAATAGTACATACGCAGACGATGCTTATAAACAAACACGCACGCTTCCTTTTTTGAGATTAACGAAGTCACTCTTGCACCCTATCATCAGTGTGTTTAGAGATGCTGTATTGTAACATTTTTTTCTTTCCTCACCAGGTTTTGGGTGTTATACAATGGTTGATTCATATGTATGTATCATGAGCTTGTACTTACATTTTCACGTGCCCATCTAGAGCCTAGAGGAGAGGATGGAATATAGAGAGTGTTTGGTTGAGATCCCAGATCTCTTTTGTCTAGGAGGCAGCAGGTTGCCTGGATTCTGCCCGGACGACGTTGTATGCAACCCTGGAACATTGCCTGCACCAGGCAACGTTTCAAAGTCCAGGCGGGCAAATTCGAATGCCTAGGTGCACCTGGTTTGCCTGATGCGCAATCAAGTGCTGTTTTAGTATTCTACTATTGATTAATTGAAGAATTATCTATCAATGTACTATACCATCTTTTTAATGTTGCTTGAAAACTGTTACTGCTACTACTAAAAGGGTTACCGTGTTAGTGCTAAAAAGATTTCCTATCATGTAAGACATTAAATTGCTGCTTCTCCTTTCACTGATATCATTGTTTATTTTATGCGTTATGTTATGTTTTTTTATTATTTATTTAAATACGTTACTTGTCTTAATGTATTATTTTAAACGGCATATATTACATTTTTATTAGACAAGAAAGCAAACTTTATCTACACATTTGTTTTCTCAGACCCAGACACCACGCAAACACGTCTTCTTAACACTTGTCTGGCCAGGCAAATATCATGAACTTTCCAAACAACTCCTGGGCAATAGGCAATACTTAGACAATACTCCATCCATCCCAAATTATAAGACGTTTGACTTTTTTGACACCAAGTTTGACCACTCGTCTTATTCAAAAATTTGTGTAAAATATCAATTCTTTTATCGTGGCTTGGTATATTAATAAAAGTTTCTCAAGAATGACTTAAATTTGACTATGTTTGTACAAATTTTTTGAATAAGACGAGTGGTCAAACTTGCGATCAAAAAAGTCAAACGTCTTATAATTTGGAATGGATGGAGTACTTTTTTTGTCAGGCAAGTTATCCAGGCCTCCTATATGAACTGGGCTGCCTGCCGCTGCATCTCTTAGAAATGTTCATTTATGCATTTGCTGCGTGATGGCCATGTAGCTTTAAGCATTGGCAATCCTCGGTCTTGATCTACTCATCTCATCCACATATATATACAACATAGACGGGCGCATGCAAAGCATTGTTTGAACACCTAGATGTGATGTTGCAATCAAATCAACCGCGTGATCCTTGTGCTAATGTATTTCCTTGGCAAGGAAAGTAAAGATCGTCTCAGCCTTGGTGCCTGTAGCAACCAAGCTAGCCATCCGGCCGATGGAACGTGCGGCTGTACTTTGCCGGCCGCCTGAAACGCCTTGTCGGTAGCTGGGTCCTTCGGCCCGTTCCGGCTGCTCGCATGCACCGAAGACCCCCGGCCGTGCTCCTCGCGTCGTCTTGTGGCAGTGGTGGATGCAGGATGAAAATCAAGGGGGGGCTAAAACCATGGAGATGTTGATTTGCACGAAGATTTAACGGTGATTTGAGGTTTTTACTACAGTGTTTTTAATACTAAATCCAGTCATTAGGGGGGGCTGGAGCCCACCCAGCCCCCCCTGTAGATCCGCCGCTGTCTTGTGGCAAGTGCCAACCAAATGGACCGTGGGGCGCCGGCCTCTCGTTGCCCGAAAGGCACGCGGACGTGTTGAGACCTTGGGCCAGCGCCCAGCGGAGAGGTGAAAAACCCCTGGCCCCGGCGGCGGTTGCGACGGCGCCACGGCGGGACACGACACGACAGGCGCCCGGGCAGCTCGGCCTGTTTAGTTCCCGAAAATATTTGGGAAACGCTACTGTAGCAATTTCGTTGTTATTTAACAAATATTATTCAATTATGGACTAACTAGGCTTAAAAGATTCGTCTCGTCTATTTCGTCTAAACTGTGTAATTAGTTTTATTTTTTATCTATATTTAATGCTTCATGCATGTGTCAAAGATTCGATGTGACGGGGAATCTGAAAAATTTTGCAAATTTTTTTGCAAACTAAACCGGGCCTCAGCCATAAAATCCTGCCGTCTGCACCCTGCATTGAGACGATGAGACCGGATTGTTTATGCACTGCACTGCCATTTCCAAACAGGGTGTGTTTAGTTGAGAAAAATTGGGTGAAAAGTTACTGTAGCACTTTTCGTTGTTATTTGGTAAAATTTGTCCAACCATAGATTAAATAGACTTAAAAGATTCGTCTCGAACTTTACAGACAAACTATGCAATTAGTTATTTTTTTACCTACATTTAATGCTCCATGCATGCGTTCAAAGATTCGATGTGATGAGTGGAAGAGGAAATATTTTGGGTTTGCATGGGAAGTAAACAGGGCCACAGTTACTCCTGCAGACTTGCAGTTTATGGTTCCTGCGAAACAAGCTGCCGGCACTGCTTTGGCTGCGTAGGACTGTAGGAGGAAGGATCACTTCTGTGAAGCACGAAACATCCTGGCTTTTACCTGTGGAGCCCAGCGCGTCAACATTCTACGCACCGCCGGCCATCCATCCGTGCTTTCTTGGTGACACAACGCAAATAGCGCGCGGAGGAGTCCATCTCCGACGAGCTGTCTAGGTTGGACGCCCAGGCCCAGGCCGACGACAGCTAACAAGGAGGAACAGGCCTCCTGCTTAAGCTAGTTAGAGTCCGTTCGCTTTATTCAAAAGTCATGATTAAAAGTACTGTTTATTAATTTATTGTAAAAGGAAAACACTATTCCAACTAAAAAAATAAGTTGAAAAGTACGGATTATAAGCGAACCGAACGCGACACCGTGACTGGTAACCTGAACATCACGCGTCACTCGTCGGCTTAAGCGCGCCTGTCATGCATCCACCCGCTCGTGACCTTCTGTTCACCCATGGCCCAATCCTTTTTTTTCTCTTGGGCCTCGTTTAGTTGGGTGAATTGGGGAGAAAAACACTGTATCAGAATTCCTGTAGCATTTCGTTTGTATTTGGTAAAAATTATCCAAATTTTGACTAACTAGGCTTAAAATGTTCGTCTCGCAAAGTATAACAAAACTGTGTAATTAGTTTTTGATTTCATCAATATTTAGTACTCCATGCATTTGCCAACATTTTGATGTGACAGGGAATCTTCTTTTTGCATAGTAGAATTTGGGGGAGAATTGGGGGAACTAAACATGGGCTTGGTAATATATACAATCGCACGGCACGGTACGTGTTTAATCAGCTGGCAGGAGGGCCCCGATCACTTCATCACTTGCGCTGTCAGCATCGCCTGGATGGATATACAGTGGAAAACACGGTAGGTGGTTGCCGTTGCCGACTCCACTCCACATCTCGTGTCAACTTGATCAGAGGAAAGCTCTGTAAGGGCAGTCCCAATGGGTAGTTTCTTGAGACAGTTTCCAAAAGAGAAATAGAGCAATTAATGTGCTATAGAAACCATTCTCCCCAACCCATGGTTTCTGCAATAATTGCTGTTTAAGAGATAACTTAAATGCAGCACAAAACTACAATAGATCAGTTGTGGCAAGTACCCGTGTAGCTGATTGCACAAGCACAACAATGGCATCATCAGGTTGCGCAACAAACACAGAATATCACCGCAAGCAACAGAATAAAAAAGTTCATGATATACGATATATTATACTAAAATAAAGTGGCATCATCAGGTTGCATGCACGACAGCATCTCTGTTGCACGTCATGCATAGTCGACAGTGAGTTTGCATCAAACATGTCTCCAGACAACCATTCATACATATGTTTGTAGATAACTATATATCAATCATAGCAATACGAAATATGAAGTATGTTCCCAGGGAACATATATCGATCATAGCAATCCTTAATCATTAATAAAGATAAAAGGTAGCATATATAGTTGAGGGCAGTCCCAAAATAGCTCCAAAATCCACCATCTCCTCTCAGGTACGTCGCACAGATACTCCAAAACACCAGGATCTCTAGGAGGCACAGTTCACACGCAGGATCTCCACGAGCCACCACCTACAAGGAAACAATATCATCTCAGGTAGCTGTAAAACAGTGTTCCAGAAGCCAACAATTTCAGTGAAGTATCAGTTCCAGGAGGCACGGTTCCAGAAGTATCATCTCAGTGTTCCAGGAGGCACAGTTCCAGAAGTATCATCTCAGTGTTCCAGGAGGCACAGTTCCAGAAGTATCATCTCAGTGAAAATAAACATATATGTATATCTCTAGAGGCTGATCTAGTGGGTTGTATGTATATCTCTAGTGGGTTGTCAAAGATGCAGTGGGCTGTTCACACTCATTGTCAGTTTTAGTTTCACACTCATTGTCAGTTTCACACCAATTTCAGTGTAGTGGGCTGTTCACACTATTGTCAATTTCAGTTTCACACTCATTGCCAGTTTCAGTTTCACACTCATTGCCAGTTTCAGTTTCACACCAATTTCAGTTTCACAAACAAATACTACAGTGGGCTGCACAAATAAATACTACAATTTTCACACCAACAGTTCACACTAGCAGGTTTGACAACAGAGGGAAAGGAGAAAACATGATGGAACTTACACTTATACCACAAGCTTCTGGACACCATCACAATGCTCCAAAACCTGCTATCACAAATAAGTTAAACTTTAACACATACTATCCAATGCTCAAGTAATTGTCACTATAGTATTTAGCAAATACCTTAATTATCTGTAGAAAATAGGGCCAACCTCATACACTCCAGTGCTTTCTCCCTCTCAGCCAAAGCATTAGCATTTAGATTAGTTGTCGGTGCTAACAACAACTCTCTATAAGTATCCAACATCTTACACTTAAGTTGTTTTTCTGCTGCCTTATCATTCAACCTAGCAGCTTCAACCTTACTATTTGCCATAATTTGCTGCGTCTCCGCCATCTTCTCACGGTCCTTCCTAGCCACTGTGCTTACTTCAATGAACTTGTCTAGCTTCTCACTAATAGCAGAAAAAGCTTGAGGTGTCTTCTTTTTCCCATACTTTTCATCCTTAGCCTTCTTATGCCCAATAGGACGAATGTTAGGATTATGTTCCAAATTCACCACTTCAGCCCTCTTATTAGTTGCACCCTTCTTGTTCTCCTTTTCCTGTTCCATTTTTTTTACATATGCAGACCACTTCCTTTCACCTCGCACAACCTTCCATATATGCTTCAGCGTGAATTCTTTATCTTTATGTTCAGAGGCATACATCTTTTCAGCAATTTCCATCAATTGGTCATCACTATAACCACTTCTGTACACACTGTTGGTTCTTACCCAGCAGCCATGGAAATCACCCACTGGTTTCTTAACACGATCCCAACGGATTTTCAGTTGGTTCCGGTTTCTCTTGCGGGAAGCCTCTGTGCTTTTATTGTATTCTTTAGTAACATCTGCCCAATATTGATCTGACTTCCTATCAGTTCCATCCACCGGGTCCTTTGAGTTACGCACCCAAGCAGAAGCCTACATTTATAAAACAGCTCAAAGTTTACAACCAAGCAGATTTATAAAAACAACATTTTTTAAAAAAAAATAAGAAAGGTTGCTTACCAATCTGATATCTTCATCTTTCGAGTAGTTCAATCGCCTCTCAGTCCTACCATCTTCGACGGGTTCATCCTCATCAACATCCTCATCAACATTGATTGCTTCTTTATCTTGCGCATTGCTTTCACAAGGCGGGGTTCCTCTAAAACTTGGAGCCGTTGGCGAAATTCTAGTTGTGCGTGTTGTATTGCCAACTAGATGGAAATTTTCTGTACTGTTTGACTGGAGAAAATTGGTAAACCCACTTGGTGGGTACATCCTAAAAAAATAAAAATAGATGTTCAATGCCTTACAATTTACAATTTACAAGCAGTATGAAAAGATAGACCATGCTGTAATAGACCATGCCTTAAAACAATCTTGCACTGCAGATGTTTCACATTTTCGGTGATTTATACTGTTATGTGTAAATATATTGGCACTCAATACTGAATTACTGATAAAATTGTCATGTAATTCAAAGCTCATTAAAGTGCTTTGCTTTGAACTGTAGCTGATTTTACTGCATGGGAATTCAATACCTGACTGTCCTACTTGGTTTATTATGTGTGATATTTGAACTTAAAGGCAAGCAGATGAGATCCAAACACCCCTCATTTTTTTATCGAGAATCCAGAATCTAAATGACCAACTAGAATCACTATGATAGAATGAGATCTAAACAGGGCCTAACAAAGCTTAAAACAGTTGGATGACATAATACACTTTTGTCTCTACAGTATGTTATGCATCCTGATCCCCTCAATCATGCACCAGGTTCCTTGAGCTACTTGCCTTGAGCAAAATGTCACAGTCCAATAACTGGTGATGGAAAGAGTAGATCATACACAGTAGTACTAATTTATGTCTTCTATAGATTATTTTCAGAAGATGTACTGAATAAAATTAACAACTCTTTGCTAAACCATACTAAAACTGACAACTCTTTGCCTGAAGGACTCTTTGCTAAACCATACTGGCATTATTCAGAAAACAACATACTAGATGCACCATACCCTTCAGTCGGAGAGGCCATAGGAGATGGGCTTGTCCACCACGCAGGAAATCCGGCAAGCTGAACACTTGCGGGTGCTGGAGATGACGCTGCAGCCAGGCCGGAGTGAGCACCGGCGCTCGAAGAAGATCTAGCAGCAAGGGCAGCAGGAGCACCGGCGACCGTACCGGATCCAGCAGCAAGGGTGACGGGAGCACCAGTGCCTCGCCGAGATCTTGAGCTCTGATTTCTCGTCAGGTGATTCATTTTCTCAGAGACTTGGGATGGATTGGGGCAGAAGAGCCTAGGTCTTCACCTCTACAGATTCCAGAGAACAAGTGCTTGGATTGGGGCACGGGGGAAGGGAGCGCGGGAGATAGAGGTGAGCTCGCGCGGGAAATAGAGAGCGAGCGCGGGAGCTTGGGCGAGCGAGCGCGGGAGATTGAGGGCGAGCGCGCGCGGAGAAAGCGCGGACGCGGGAGCGGGCGCGCGCCAAGAGTCTACGCGGCGGCGGCGGAGGCATGGCGCAGCGGATCGGATGGAAACGAGCAGCGTCTCCCCAACGAGGTTTGGGCGGTTTCTTCCGGTCTCGGTACTAGCGTCGACTTCGTTTCGTAGAGTAGAAATCGTTTCTCAGTTTTGTGCTCTCTCCCCTCATTAATTCTTTTGCCACGTCAGCAAAAAGCTCAGCTGTCTAGGTAATTAATAGATATAGAAACCACCATAAATACACCATTGGGACTGCCCTAAACGACGGTGTCCCAGGTTTCTTCTCTTCTCGCTAGACGTACACCGTACTTACACTGTTACACAGCACGCCCATCTTTAAAAGTCTACTCCCTCTGTTTCAAATTTTTTGCAATTGTAGGATTTGATGAGCAAATTAAGGTGAGTGTAAAATGACTATATTGCCCCTATACAAAGGTTTCAGATGCACTGACAGTACAGCCGGTTCCGGTTCATGGCAACGAGCGTTCGAGAGACATCCGTGAGAAAAGCAAATGGCCAGCCGTAGAGGTCTTGTGTGGGTCCTACTTGATGTGATAGCCTACCATGAGAACAGAGTAGCTATGTATGCAAAATTTTTGGAACAAATTTAAACCCTATAATTGCAATATTTACGGGACGGAGGGAGTACTACTAGTGAATCATACATACCAGTACAAGCTTCAGTGGTCATTGCATGAAGTATCTTCACTGGAATGGAAGAGCAACAGGCTCCAGCAGCTTCATCAACTGAACAAGGTCATCTACGTACTCACCAATTCCACATGGTTAATCTCGGTGCGACTCACCAGGTCATCAGCTTACTCGCTCATGGCCCCACCGCCCTTTGGCTCTTGTGGTTGTGGCTAGCCTCGGACCGACCCTGTCCTTGTCGGAGGCGCAACTCGAGTGCTTCTTTTATGTCGCTGTAGCCCTGTCGGAGTCCTCGCAATGATGCGATTCAGCAGCTCTCTCAATCCTCTCATGGACGCATAGCCAATTTGCCATGAATCTGAGGACCCTTATGAATGCCTCTTAGGCTGTGTTTAGTTCCTCCAAAAATGTACTATGCAAAAAAAAATCTCGTCATATCAAACTTGCGATACATGCATGGAGTACTAAATGTAGATGAAATTAAAAACTAATTGTACAGCTTGGTTGTACTTTGCGAGACGAACGTTTTGAACCTAATTAGTCAACGGTTTGACACTATTTACCAAATAAAACCAA
>CM039615.1:49268481-49471074 GCA_022457205.1 Saccharum spontaneum | reverse complement strand
TCCCCAGTTAACGGCTCGGTATCTAGCCCGCCGTATATTGGGTCTTGTAGATAAGGACAACGACGTATCAGTGCCGTTCTTGCAAGAGACCATAGTCACATTTGTTGGGTATGAGGTCACGTATGGAAAGGCTTGGCGGGCAAAGCAAATTGCCCTGGCAATTCGTTGGGGTAGCTGGGAGGAAGCCTATAACAGGGTTCCACGCATTTTGCGTGCGATGGAACACTTCAACCCTGGCATGAGATCGTTCATATACACAGGAGGGTTCTATCTTCAGAATCCGTTGAGGCATATTCTGTACCGTGTGTTCTGGTATTTCGATCAGTGCAAACATGCATTTCAGTATTGTAGGCCAGTTGTTCTTGTTGATGGCACGTTCCTCACCGGCAAATACAGGGGCACATTGATGATGGCTGCTGCTGTAGACCCAGAGAACCAGATAGTACCAATGGCTTTTGCTTTGGCAGAGGGGGAAAACAACGATTCATGGTCATGGTTTATGCGTCTGCTCCGTGTTCATGTGCTTGGCCCTTCTCGCACCATTTGTCTGATTTCGGACCGTCACATTGGAATTCTAAATGCAGCCGATGAACACATTGATGGTCACCCGGCTCTAGTGCACCGTTGGTGCATGCGACATTTTGCCGCCAATTTCTGGCGGCGTCAACGCAAGAAGGATGTGGCTGACAAGTTAAAGGAGCTTTGTAATAAACGTACGGAACGCGAGTTCAACGAGACTATGGTAGAACTAGACAAGATGCTTAACCAAGCTGGCAAGGCATGGTTAGACCAGCAGATGGAAAATAAAGCCAAGTGGGCATTAGCATTTGATGAGGGCGGCTTCCGGTACGGCATCATGACAACAAACTCCTCTGAGTCTTTCAATCGTGTGTTCAAAGGCGTTCGATCTCTTCCAGTGTCTGGTATTGTCGAGTTCTCTTTTAGGAAGTGCAATGAGTATTTTGTTAAGCGGTATGGCCTAGCCCTGAGGAATGAAGAGGAGCTTGGAAGATGGGGCAAGGCGGCACACGAATATTTGAAGGAGGCTGAGGAATTGGCCACACAACAGGTTGCCGAGGCTTATGGACGGGACATGCTTGTTTTCTGCATACGAGCTAGAGGGGGCACAAACCTGGGCGGCGAACGATTTGGTGGCCGAACGTACCGTGTCGATCTTGGTAAAGTAGAATGCAGTTGCAACGTCCCTCAGATCATGCATGCCCCTTGCTCACACATGATCACCTCTTGTTGGCTTAGAGGTTTTGACCACACAGTTGCACCGTACATGTCACCCTTGTATCTCCGAACAGGGAGTTTCAGGCTTGCAAGATGGAGGCGCGGGCTCCTCATCCACGCTTTAGCCTCCTTGAGGCTGACTACGACAAGGACCACCGGGCCCAGGCCTTGTCGGAGCTGCATAGGCCGTTGCGTCCGCTTCGTGTTCGCACGCACCACGTACATAGCTGGGACGAGCGATACGCGCCCTACATAGAGCGTGCGGGCTTCATTGAGATCGTTCGGGTGTACAACAGTTTACTCCCCACACTTGACCCATGGCGGGGTACCCCTAACCCGCCCCCACCCATGGCGGGGTTGCCTGAAACTTCCACCGCGCAGGAACTGCATTGTTCTAATGTATTTATACACTGCCGCGATAAACCACGTAACAATCTTAGTAAGTGGACCAACAAATGAAGCGAATGACGATGTGATAAAAGTACAATGACATGTTTCAACGTACAACACTGACAAAGTTGCTTACACAAAGTTTCTACGCCACTACGAACGTCAACCACTAACAACGACAAAGTGAAGACGTGACAATTTAAATTATTACAAAGACACTTGTACGTCAATCAAATTGCGTGCACCACTGCGTAAGCAACTCGTCTTCGGACTCGGAATCCTCCACTACCACCTCCTTACCCTTGCTGGCCTCGACTGACTTGGCTTCAGAGGCCTGACGCCGGTAGTAAGCCGCCTCCGCCTCGTCCGCGGCCTGAGAGTACAACTCGGCCTCTTCTTGGGTCATGTCTGTTGGCCCCCATGAGTCGAACAACGGTGTCTGTTGGCTCTGGTACGCTGCCTGGGCCTCGTGTACTGCAACATCCTCCTGGTAGCCCAATTGTTCGGCTAGACGAATGAGCTCGCCTATCCTCCCGGTGTTGTCGTCTTCCTCCGGCTCGGCCTCCTCGTCAACCACAATCGGACGACTTGCGGTGTACCTAGCACGAGCCATATCGGCTTCCCAGCCGCCGGTGCATCCAATCTCTGCAAGTACAAAATGCAAACAATTAACAGGATCTTTGCAATGAGTTAATTGACAGTAAAACAAAGAAGTTTGACTTTCCAAAAACGCAATGACTCACTCGCACATAATGAGTCAATAGTTTCGTTCAAGCCTTGCATCTCTGCTCTCGCAGCCTCCTCTGCAGCCTTCCTTGCATCCTCTTCAGCCTTCCGTGCTTGGTACTCCTCTACATCCTTCTTCTTTTGCTCGTACCACTTCTTCCACGCAATACTCTCCGGGTTACGAACACGTAGGTCTTGGGCCCGTCGTAGCATTTTCTTCTTGTGGCTCTTAACGAAATCAGTGACGTAGCTTGTAGGATATCCTCTGCTATTGCGAACTGCTACCATTGTCTTATACTCATTCTTGAAATTATACACATCATCATATGATTCCCACTTGCATTTCCGAGTGCTCTGTTGCAACAAATAGATGAATACAAAGTTAGCGTACCAGAGTTAATAAAATAAAACATTAGCACTAAGTGTCAACAGTTCTAGCAAACCTCGTCATAATCGATCATGTGGCCACAGAAGTACCCAATACCAAGGCCTGAAGGGACAAGGCCGTAGCTAGCTTCAACACCACATTTGCACATCACAGGAGGCGCAATAGACCTCCTCTTCTTCTTCCAGTCTGGCACCTCCACATTCTTCTCCGGCTCCGGCCAATGGCTCTTTGGACCATAGATCCATTCCTTGAAACGGCACTTTGGAAAATCATGATCCTACAAAATCAAAACAGTAAAACACACATATAGAATGTGACATTCCAAGGTTCACTCAAACCTTACCTCATGTCGTAGAGGACAAATGAACTCTTGTTCATTGCGTGGGTTTATCACGGCTTGCTCTCCGCAAAGGCACTTTGGAGGATCCTCGAGCCGTCGTGCCGATGCTACGGCCTTCTCTTCGTCCGTCATAGGAGGAGGGTTTGGAGGGGGCGGAACCCAGCGAGTAAACACCTCACGCTTGCAATGATCAATGCCGGGGTAGAAAAGGAGAATCCTTGGATCAAACTTGTCCGGGCCATCGATCCATTGGAAAAAAAAAAACACCGGAAGTAGGGCTATACAAAAGTTTCAATTACCTCATCGCGAATACAACATCAGCAACCAATAAAAACAACAAAGGGCACAATTACTTACGCTACAACTATAACATGTGTAGAAGCAACGAGCCGCAGTATCGGGATGTCTCGACTGGCCCACGTGTGCCGGATGACCACAATCACAGTTAGGTATAGGTTCCTCGGGAGGAACGGGCGCATCCTTACAAGACACGTCGGGGTACATCTCTCTAGGACGACCCTTTTTCCTCCAAATCGACTCACGATACGAGTCCTCCATCTAATAAAACGAAACGATTTCAACACAAAATGATACACGCAGAGACGGGGTGGCCGGAACAAGGAGCGACGATGGCCCATACCTGACGGGGAGGAGGGAGGGACGCCGGAGAAGGACGCTGAGGGGAGGGGAGCTCGGTCCTAGGGCGCTGCGGGAAATGGAATGGGTGACTGACCAAAAACAAGAAGTGTCCGGGCTTTTATATGGCCGGGGGTGTACCCCGCCATGCATCATGGCGGGTTAGGGCAACCCCGCCATGATGGGTGGCGGGGTACAGCCCTGCCACGCTGGCGAGGTGCTCTGCCACCCCTGCCACGTCGGAGGTGCACCCCGCCACCATGCATGGCGGGGTACAGTGCATTTGCCCCGCCATGCATGGTGGCGGGGCCAAACGGGTTAGATTTAAAATTTTTTTGAAAGACGGGTTAAATTTAAAATTTGTTTCAAATTTGGGCTAAAAATAAAAAAAATTCTCTCCGTGAGACAGTGTCACATACAATTTCTTTCCCTACTCAGGTGATCATGTCATATCCCAAAAACATAAAAACATGGATGGGTCATGAGATCGTCACTAAAAACATGGATGGGTCATGGATGATCCCACCCAGCCTCACCACTCAAACCAAAGGGAAAAAAATCTATTTCACCTTTTTAAAACTATTGTCGTAGTCTAATTTTTCTCCTAAAACTTCAAAACCAAAAATCTTGCCTCTTATAACTCTCAAAATTATTCAAATTACCTTCCTAACCCATTTTAAAGTGGTTCTGAAGGCAGATTTTTCTTTTTTCTTTTGTAAAAAATATGATGAATAATACTTATAAGGATATTAAACCATAGAAAATGTCTCCAACCTTCCAAAAATTCTTAAAAATCCTACATATACTAATATACATTGGGATATTACAAATCCAAATAAATTTTTTAGAGCCCATGAAATATCTTCAGAAGCTTCTAGAAATTAGATTTAGCTCTAAAAATGGAAAATATCCTAAAAATCTAGAAAATTCCTAAAACATTCTAATAGATATCTAACATGTTTTGAAAACTTTCCACGATAAAAAACCCAACCAGCACGAATGCATAGCATGAATGCATTTAACATTAATGTATGTCGCATCATGCTAGTTGCATCTCTTATTTTTGCAGTGCAAAGTTTTTAAAACATGCTTAGACATTGATTATAATGTTTTAATAGTTTTCTAGATATTTTTTTATTTCCGTGGAGCTAATTCTATTTTTGAAACTTCTACATATATTTTCACAAGATTTCAATAATGTACTTCGATTCCTCAAATCCCAACCTATCTCAATGTTTTTATCAGATTTTTTAAAAGGTTAAAGACATTGTCTATGATTTAAAGATCTTGTCAAATATTTTCCAATAATTTTAACTAAAAGAAAAGACAAAACGACCTTTGAAACCTCTTCAAACCAGGCTGGGGAGGTAATTTGAACGGTTTTGAGAGTTTCATGGGTAAAATGTCTAATTTTGGATTTTTAGAAAAAAAAATCATGCTATGGCAATAGTCCATGACGTAAAATGGACCTTTTCCGAACCAAACATACCCTGTGATTCCAGTGGACGAAAGCCCAACCAGAAAGCAATTCGGTGGACCAAAGCCCAATCAAAAGGCGATTCAGTGACCAAAGCCCAACCAAGCATTGTCGCTCTGGTGTATCCTCCGACTGTCCTGAATTCCGGTTCAGAATTCCGTATCTCTCTGTCTTTTGAAATTTTGACTGACGAGTTTAGGGTAATGTAAAATCGGTATCGTCCTCCGTGCATTGCTATATACTTCTATATATACGTAATTTCGATATCCCCTACTTGCTTCCCTAAACAACCCGTCTCTCTCTCACCTTCTGCACCATCGAAACACAAGTACTTGCAGTAGTGATAAAAAAAAAAACAGGCCGGTAAGGTTATCGACTTCTCAATAAACTGGATCAACGTTCCAAGAAAGTCTAACGGTCCCCCGTGCCTCCACCTCACTGTAAACTCCCCCGTGGTCGCGGGTGGCTAAGCAATTGCAAGTCTAAGAAGGTTTCAGAGTTAAGAGGCAGCGTCCAGCGATGAACATTTGTACTGTAAGCCGTGGTAAGCAGGCAACTGGCATGATCGTCGCGCAACCATGGTATAGTATTTTTCTCTCACAACAAATCAGCGAACAATACTTTTCAGTCTGGATTTTTAGCGAAACGAATGCTGCGTTCCACACTTCCACCTCAGGGCTTGTTTGGATACATGTGTATCCACTTCAACCCATATGCGTTAGAGTGGATTGGAATGAAATTTAGTTTAATTCCACTCCAATCCACTTCATCACATGTAGATTAAGATGAATACATGCGCACCCAAATAAGGCCTCGAAGATTTAGATCCAGCGAAAATCAGTGACGTGGCGGTGGAGGGGAAGCCTGTTTCGGCTGTTTGAGATGTAGTAAAGCACTATTTCTGTTCAAGCAAATCCTTAATAAAAGTCAGCATCTCGCTTCGTAAAGGGGTAATTATTCACTGCAGACGGCAAGGATCATGTTCAATGCTACTGCACGACAGTCTCTATCCATTGCTGCAAATCGTATTTGGACCGAACGCTAGCGACGGAACCGGTAACACATCCGAATTTGATTGCGCTTCCTCTGAAGCAGCAATTAGCACTTTAGCAGCAGCTGCTGCCGTGCAGGAGATTTCGACCACCTTCCTTCTTCAGCTCTCGACGACCACCTTCCTTCTTCAGCTCTCGACCAACCAAACCTAGCATCTGAAGAAAAGGTAGCCACTCCAAAAGAGCATGCAGTTTCTCAGACTGGTGGCATGTCAAGGGGACTTCAGCATTTTCTCAAAAAAAGAAGACTTAAGCCACTAGTGATGACTGATGAGGAGCTTCAGCTTCTCAGCATGAAGTAGGATTCAGAGAAAAAGAAGCCACACAACGTACTTCTGCTAAGTTGAAGCACTGAAGATGATTTTGAAGCATGAAGTAGGTTTCAGGTCAGGCTTCAGAATTCAGAGTTTGGATCAAGCTTATGATCGCTCTGGGTTCAGAACCTAACGCTTAATTTTCCACCCCAGAAAACTAGGACTCTTCCGACAAATTCCTCTGATTGGGTCTTCAACTCTGTCGTCCTCATGTCTAGCTCTAATTTCTAATTCTAACACGGCCATACCAAGATATTTACAAAGTGTTGGTTGCCAGTGAATATAATAATAGACCAACAACAAGAGATAATGACAAGGCAAACAAAAGAAGAGCCTTTGCTCGTCCCCAAGAGGCATGTGACCCCTTGCTCACTAAAACCCGAGTGAATCTGAATCCCCGCAATCAGCGTTCATTAAGAAAGCAACTTATGTGACGCCAGACCAACTGCAGGCATAAGAGGGACACTGCAACACTGACAATCCCCAATTAAACTAGATAACCATGGCAACTAACTGCGGTGCACAGTCTAATATCAAAAGTGTATTTGTTTGCCATGGTGAGCATCACGCTTGTGATAGTAGTGGTACTATGCAGATGACCAATTCTCAGACAAGAGTAGCATACCATGATAAGTCATGAAACAGAGGGCGTCCACAATCGCAGGAATCTATACCTATACTACTGCCATGTTCGCAAGAAACTTGCATCTCTGCAGTGCACTAGTAACAGTGCCGATCACAACACAACAGTGGCGGCAGGAACGAACAAGCCACCGTTGCCGTCACGATTATTCAGAAACAACCAAAAAAAACTAACTTTTGCCGGAAGAGAGAGACGAACCCAACAACCATGGCGTGGCAAATTCAGAGCGCGTTGAGCATGTCCTCGGCGCTGCTGTTGGTGAACGCGCCGCCCTCCTCGAGGTTGAGCACCTTGACGACGCCGTCCTCCGCGAGCAGCGCGTAGCGGCGGGACCGGACGCCGAGCCCGACGGGCTTGTCGGAGAGGTCGAGCTCGACGCCCATGGCGCGGGTCAGCTCCCCGTTGCCGTCCGACAGGAGCAGCACCTCGTCCCCGACCCCCAGGCTCTCCTTCCACGCGCGCATCACGAAGGCATCGTTGACGGAGACGCAGGCGATGGCGTCGACGCCCTTGGCGCGGAGCTCCCCAGCCTTGGCCACGAACCCCGGGAGGTGCTTCTGGGTGCAGGTGGGCGTGAACGCGCCGGGCACCGCGAAGAGCACCACCTTCTTCCCCGCGGTGAGGTCGCGGACCGTCACCGTCTTCAGCTCGCCGTCGTCGGAGGAGGTGTCGAAGTAGGAGAGCGTCGCGTCAGGGAGCCGGTCCCCGACCGCGATGGTCTTGGGGGGCGCCGACGCCGACGACGCCACAGCCCGGATTGGCGCGCCAAGGAATCCCCGGAGGGGGCCCGCGGCGGCCAGGCGGCGGGAGGCGAAGGAGAGGGAGGAGGCAGCGGGGCGCGAGAGGAGGATGCGCTTCCCGGCGGCGGCGGCCGTGGTGGCGGACAGAGCGGCGAGGGCGGAGGTGGCCATGGAGGCGGGGGCGGGCGGCGATGCGGTCGAGGAAATGGCCTGCAGGCTGCAGCTGGAGGTTTCTGTTTTGACTTTGGGGGACGTGATGAGCCCTAGGATGTGGGGGATTTGGGCTGGTTGTTGGGAGTGCGATTGGCTGCGGGCGGCGGGGCTTGGCCGATGTGCGGGGAGGCTGCCAGGTTGGGGTGTGTTTAGATAGAAAAAGTGGGGGGTGAAAAGTTACTGTAGCACTTTTCGTTGTTATTTGGTAAAATTTGTCCAACCATGGATTAATTAGACTCAAAAGATTCGTCTCGAACTTTACAGACAAACTATGTAATTAGTTTTTTTTTTACCTACATTTAATGTTTTATGCATGCGTTTAAAGATTTGATATGATGGGTGGAAGAGGAAATATTTTTGGGTTCATGTAGGAAGTGAATGGTGAGGTTTCGGGTGGTGCGTGGAACGAATGTGACGGCGGCGTGAGGACGACGCCGGGGACAGCAGGTGCAGGTCTGCTTTGATGTTGCCAGGTTGGTCTGGGCGCGATAGTGAGGCCAGTGTTCTGAGAAGTGTTGTTGGGCCAAAATATGCCATTGAGCAACATTTGCTAATCCACCCTGTGTAGACAACGATTACCAATTTGGTTTCCCTCAAGAAAAAAAACAATTTGGTTCCCATAGCTTCACTAAAATCCTTAGGACTTGTTTGGATGTCATGTATCCAGCTTAATCCATACTTCTTTGTTTGATTGTTGTCATACATGTTTGTCATATGCATGTGTATTTGTATGTGGTTATTATTATAGTTGATGCCATCTTTATAGCTTGATAAGTGTATTATTATTGTTGTAATCCTCTAGATGCTCTAGAGAAGGTTCATTGTAAGGGCATCCCCAGCGGAAGAAGTAAATCGCCAGTTGATTTTGATTCTGGAAACAATAAAAAAATAGAGAAGTGGAGAGGATAGGTATGTAGATCGTCAGAACTGAGAGAGGAAAGTTTTTTTTGACTCCGTGCGAGACCAGCGACCGTGCAAACGCTAGCTAGGTCCTCTCTCTCCTCAGCATCCAATAGAATTTCACGGAAGCTAACGGTTTAAACACCGTTGATAGTAGTAGCTAAGGGTCTGCAGGGTAGAGCTCTATTTTTGGATTCTTAGCTCCAGCTACCTAATACTCTAAGCCTTGTTTAGATTGAAAGTTTTTTCAACCTGATGAATAGTACCACTTTCGTCTTATTTGACAAATATTGTCCAATCGTGGACCAACTAGGCTCAAAAGATTCATCTCGTGATTTTCAACTAAACTGTGTAATTAGTTATTTTTTTACCTACATTTAATACTCCATGCAAGTGGCTAAAAATTGATGTGATGGAGAGAGAGTGAAAAAACTTGGAATTTTGAGGGAAACTAAACAAGGCCTAATAGAGTGATTCTAGTGGGGATACGGGAAGTGATCTTGGTGGGGTTTAAATATGGAGCAGCCATGAGTAGTTTTTTTTATCTATCAGTTATACATGGAGAAGTGATTATTGTCTGATCCCCCACTAGAATCTACTAGGTGGATTTTTACTTACTGTTTAGCTGACGAGAGGCATTTCATCAAACAGAAAAATGCTCTAAGAAAAGTTGTCGAACGGAGTAGACTAGTAGTATTTTGGTTTTTTAGTCATCACCTTTATGAGGGTTTCGACGTAAATAATTTGTGTATGTTGTGTATGCGATTATAATAGTTCTGCTAGTGATTTTTTGGTCGATATTCTCGACATTGTTTATTACAAGAAGAGAGACTAATTGATACGATGTTGTTACCTTTTTATCCCACAATAATCATGAAAACATTGCCTTATGTCAAAATTTTTGTGTAAACATAACATGTAAAAAAACAGGCCATATTCGGCTACAGAAAAAAAAATCACCACCACTGCAATTGTAGCTTTTTCCCTCTCTAGGCTTGGACATTCGGTTATTTTGGTGAAATCGCTTTGGTTAAATCGGTTATCAACAATATCGTTTTTGGAGAAGTGTTAACTGAATTTGTTGTAAAAAACTAATATAGACCACAAAAGTCTTAACCGAAGATATCAAACAAAAAATTGGTTAACTGAATTTTTTTTTATAAAGCAGCGGCTTTTCTTTGGAGCCGAAACAGGGCCACAGAACTCACCCGAACGTAGGTCCTGCACTGTGCGTGCCTCGAGAAAAGCAAACTGGATATACAGTAGAGATGACAAAACCCAAAGGATAGCCGGTCACGACTCAATCACCAGTTCACCACATGACAAGTCTCAAATATCTTGGTGGTCAGGCTAAGGCTATCCGCACTTATCATTCTCTATATTCATCCTCTAAAAGGAATATTCTGTCCTAGTCATCACAAAATATATAATTTTTCCGCATCCATCCATCCTCTATATCATCCTCTATCCACTGTGGGGTCCACTTGTTACTTTATCTAAATATATCCATGTGACATCTTGTTTTGAAGTATTTATTAAAACGAATTTAATGGTGCAATCGGAATTTAATTTGATTTTTTGGTTCAGGAGTTATAGCATTTTTTTTGTTATTTAGCAGCAGCGGAACCCACATATACACTTTCTCCCTCACATCTCACGACGCAGCAGCAGGCCACCACCGGTAGCGTGCCTCGCTGCTCACATCTCACGATGCAGCAGCAGGCCACCACCGGTAGCGTGCCTCGCTATTCCGTCATTTGTAGCGGATGAAAGCAGATAGCGGATGTATTTAGCGTATGTGGTGCAGCAAATTTGATACTAGAGGGAGCGGTAGCGGATGACTTCCAGTTGCCGGTGCCGACAGTCAGAGACCTCTATATTCATTCTCTATACGTCCTAGTCAGCAAGATTCTCTCCTCTATACTTATTTCTCCCGCACCCATCCATCCTCTATATCATCCTCTATCCACTCTATCCACTGTGTGACCCACTTGTCACTTTATTTAAATATATCCATGTGTGATCTAGTTTTGAAGGATTTATTGAGACGAATTTAATGGTGCAATCGAAATTTAATTTGGATTTTTGGTTTGTGAGTTATAGCATTTTTCCCTTTGTTTAGCTAATGGGGCCCGCCACTATAGAGTAAGCACTGTACTACTCTAAATATAGAGTAAAAGAAAGGAGTAAAAGAAAGGATAAAGTATCGTTTTAAGTACCTAATGCAGTAGTTTTTACTCTATATTCATACTCTAAAGCTTTAGAGTATCGGGCCACTATAGAGTAAGCACTGTACTACTTTAAATATAGAGTAAAAGAAAAGATAAAGTATCGTTTTAAGTACCTAGTACAGTAGTTTTTACTCTATATTTATACTTTAAAGCTTTAGAGTATCAGTTTAGAGTACACCGCGGATAGTCTAAGTCCTCAAACTCAAATCCAATCGCGCACAAAACCCCAAGCCAAACCCAGGCCACAACCACAGTCCAAGTCGGCAGCACCGCCAGTCCGAGAGCCACGATATTTGCGCTGCGCCTCGTCTCCGCGACGCAACGCGGCCGCCGTGCCTTGCCTTGCCCCTTTCACAAAAGTATACAAAAACCACCGAGAAAAGAAAAGCAGAGAAAATTGTATATAAATTTATTTATATTAAAAAAAACAAAGAGGAGACGTCCCCCCTATCCTCCCCTCCCCCGCGGCCATCCCACCCCCATGGCCTCGGCCCCCTTCCCGCCCGTCGCGGCGTCGGCGGCCTCCGCGCCGCCGCGCCTGGCCCCGCGCCACCCCTTTGCCGCCGCCGCCGCCGCGCGCCGCTCCTCGCTCTCGTTCTGCCCCGCCGCGCCGCGCCGGCCCGTCCTCCCGCTCCGCTCCTCCGCCGTCGTCGCGGCTAACACCCTCCGCTGCACGCACCGCCGCGCCGTCTCGCCCAGGTGGGTGACTGCTTCCGACCGTGCCGGCTCCAGTTTGTATCCGTGCTGTTGGCGGGCTCGCGTCGCCCCCTCCGCTGACTCCTCGTCGCCGTATTGCGTGCCTCGCAGGTCGAGGAGACGCGCGCAGGGGCTCGGCGCGGCGTCCGCGTTGGCTGCGTCGGCCTGGGGCGTCGGCGAGGAGAAGGGCGGTTGCCTCTCGTGCTTCCCCAGGAGCAGGCGGGGCAGGTCGGGGCTCGTGAGGTTCGCGCCGTGCGCGCTCCCGCACGCCTCGGGAGTATCGTTTGGCAGCCGGTTGAGCGGGTCCAAGGTTCGTTCTCATCTACTGCTTTGGATCGACGACTCGTGTGAATTACTCCGTATCAGATTAGGAATCAGGATGGATTGAGTGCGATAAGAAAGTGCTTAGTACCTTACTTCCATGGCTGGCTAGCTTTTCTTCGCTTGCTTGCTAGGGATGCCACGGGCGTATCATCAGCTCAGAACAATAAATGCACGGATTGGAAATTCAACTTTTTTTTATCTGTCCTCGTCAGTACTACATTAGGTAGTATCTGTGTACCACCGTGCTTTTTCTTGTCTTAAGAAAAATTAAGGTTCCACATCTCTGGATTTTATCAAAGGAGCAATCACAGTTGTTTTTGAATATCTGGTAGGCTAATTGTTGAATTAACTTCAAAATTTGAAGCTAGTGTGAGGTCCTGTGCAGTAGTACTGAGCATCAGTGTAACAAGCACCATTTTGCCAGGATAGTTTTCCATATCTCATCTATCTTGATGGTGCAGCTCAATCATGTTTGTTGTATTGGTACTGTTATTTTGTTTCTGGGGCTGTCATATGTTTGTTCTGATGCACTTACTCCTATCATTTTATTACAAAGATGAGTTTTTTTGTAAAAAAGAAGGAAATTGCAAGTTTACATTGCGTTGCAGAGTATAATCTGATCTCTTGTCCATGTCATCTTTGTGTCCTCTTAAAGGTCCCATAGGATGTGGGCAGCCTTTTGCTGAATCATTTCCTTGATAATTTTCAGGTCAGGCCTAGCCATATATTGTGTGCCGCTGGACCTGATGAACCACATGTTGCAAGTCCAACATGGTCTGACACTTCCCTTGATACATCTGACATGGATCATGCTATTAGTAAGGAGGAGCTTGAAGATGTTCTCAACACTCCGCTTCCTGAGCATCCAAAACTAATTCGTGGCCAATTGAAGAATGGCCTTCGGTATCTTATTTTGCCAAATAAAGTTCCAGCAAACAGGTTAGGAAACTTTTTTCTTTCTCGTATCTATTAATTTTTATGAAAAAGAACTTACTTTGTACAATCCCCCTGTAATTTCCATATAATGGTTGGAACTTTGATGGTTTTCTGTAACTTTTAATTTGAATTTTGGAGATACTTGAAATTTTGGAGATACTTGAAAGTTGACAACTATGGGTGGAGTCTTGAACATCTGAACTAATGTGAAATATTTATTTGATTTGTTGAACATCAGAACTGTGTAATAGTAAATAAATCGAGCAACAATATTATCCTGATCCCCATTTCATGCTAAATTTTATGCTAACTGTGAAGCAACCAAACATTGCCATGATATGTGGAGAACATGTGTATTATGGTTTCAACTAGCTATTTTGCAGGTTTGAGGCTCACATGGAAGTTCACGTTGGATCAATTGATGAGGAGGAGGACGAGCAGGGAATTGCACATATGATTGAACATGTTGCGTTTCTTGGCAGTAAAAAACGTGAAAAACTTTTGGGGACCGGTGCGAGGTCTAATGCATATACAGACTTCCACCATACGGTGTTTCATATCCACTCTCCAACTAAAACAAAGGTCTTTACTTTTCTATCTTTTATTCAGTTCTTTGTGGAACTTATTACTGTCCATTTTGAAATTGGAAATAAACTTATGATAATTTGTATTTGTTGGAGTCCAATTTTGTTTTCTTGTTAGTTGTCCTTGGACAAAGATCACGCGTGAATGGACTGAATAATGTATTTGTTGACTGTGAAGTTATAATTTTTAGAACTTATGATCCTAGTTTGATGTGTTCCCTTGTGGTATTTAATGTTTACATGTGTTTACATCTTAGTTTGTCCTTTATTTTCAGGAATATGGTGAAGACTTACTCCCTTCTGTGTTGGATGCATTGAATGAGGTAAAGTGTTACTAAATAGCATTCCTTTTTGGAGCGATCATCTTGGAAATGCCAATTTTGGTCGTTTTATGAATATTTGAAATTCTGCATGTCCAATGAATACCTGAATTTTTAGGTCAATGTTGCTGAGGTGTTTGGAAATCTTCATAACAAATTCTTTCTATTGCAAACACAGAATATGACAAGTCTGCCGTTCTATTTTTCCAGATAGCTTTTCATCCAAAGTTTTCTTCATCTCGTGTTGAGAAGGAGAGAAGAGCAATTCTTTCTGAGCTCCAGATGATGAACACAATAGAGTATCGCGTTGATTGCCAGGCAAGTGAACTGTTCACACCGACCTAGTGTCCTTTGTTTTGCCCATATGAGACTTCATTTTAGAAGGGCTATATCCTTATTGCTCCTGAAAACTCATGCTAAATCTATGTATGAGGGCGCCATACTGTTATGCTAATTATAATTTGTTTGCTGCAGTTGTTGCAACATCTGCACTCAGAAAACAAACTAAGCAACAGATTTCCTATTGGACTTGAAGAACAAATACATAAATGGGACCCTGATAAGATCCGCAGATTTCACGAGCGCTGGTACTATCCTGCTAATGCCACTTTATATCTGGTGGGGGAAATTGATGATATTCCTAGAGCTGTGCGGGAAATAGAGGTAATTAGAAAATACACTGAAGAATTTTGATAATTCTGGCAGCCTCTAGGATCACATAGCAGGTTGATGGTTTGACTTGTTACAATACAGGCTGTATTTGAACACACTCTTTCAGAAAATGAAGGAAACCTTGTACCGAGCTCTAGTCCATTTGGTGCTATGGCAAGCCTTTTTGCACCAAAGCTCCCAGGTGGCTTTGCTGCAAACCTATCTGGTGAAAAATCACCTGCCACAGATAAAATAAAGCCTGTAAAAAGGGAAAGACAAGCAGTTAGACCACCTGTAGAGCATAAGTGGTCCCTTCCTGGTGTTGCTCAGGATGCCAAACCCCCAGCAATTTTTCAGCACGAGTTGATTCAGAGTTTCTCTATCAACATGTTCTGTAAGGTATGCTCAAATTTTATTTCTTCTAGTCTTAAGTGATGCTTTTGTGGTTAAAGTGTAACACCATATGTTCTGTTAGTAGTTCCTGTTTGTTTTGTTTTGGGATTAACAAACCAGATCAGCCTTTGGACTAATGCCTGCAAGTTTTGATTTCTTTTGCACCTTCATTAGCTGTGTCATCCTTCATGTAAACAACGGTGCTTGCTGGAAATATTCATGTTTATAATATTCGAATAGGATACTTCTTAGGGATGCAATGATTGCATATTCCTAATGTTGTTTTTCATTTGGACAGATACCTGTTAGCAAAGTTCAGACCTACAAGGACCTGCGTAGTGTACTCATGAAAAGGATATTTTTGTCTGCCCTACATTTTCGAATCAATACAAGATACAAGGTTTGTGATTATTCATAAATCTTGATTGTTGCCAGTTGCATCTGAGTTTTTTTTTTGTTACAACTGAATGAATTGTTTCCTGTTTGGACTCTATACAGAGCTCAAACCCTCCTTTTACGTCAGTTGAGCTGGACCACAGTGACTCTGGAAGGGAAGGGTGCACGGTCACTACTCTTACAGTAACTGCTGAACCCCAAAATTGGAAAAGTGCAATCAAAGTTGCTGTTCACGAGGTTTGTTTTCCAAATCTTGTTATAACTCATTGTATTTTAGGTCTTGAAATGTATATACAGAGTCTTTGATTGCAAAAATGCTTTAGTGATATAAGCTTTGATCTAGTTTGGTACTAGAATAAACCTATTTATTCCGATCATATGATGAAAGTCTTGACAACTTTTTCCATTTTGTTTGGTTAGTGCATGTATAGTTCCTGCTTCTTTCTGCGCACAAGTAAATTGATTTAGGAAGTTTGGCTTTTGAAGACGAACAGATAACAAGGAATGAAATGGATGATTTTAAGATTATGCCAGTATGAGCCATAACCGACTCCAGCCAGTCCTTGAACCTATGTTCAGCTTGAAGCTCACTATTTCAGCCTAATGCTGGATATAATGCAAGCCCAATTGTGAATTAGCCTAATACTGCAGCATGATACAATCCCAATCTGGGGCTCAACCCATCCCAAATCTTCCTTAAGAACATCTTGGCACACGAGCAACTGGTGCTGAACCTAGACCAAACCTGAGTTAGACCCAAGGTTAGCTAAACCATGTTTGAACCAGGTCAAATCCACTCCTAAACCATGATTTGCTTTCCTCAAGTAATATTCCGTATGCATGGGACCTCAATTGATGTATGGGTATTACTTGCTAGATAATGACCACCATCTTGTTCTATCATTAAGGCACTATAGTTGAATTGGTTTTACATTCAGTTTTATATGCAATAGGAATAAGATGTATTCTGCACAATGGCTTGATCTATATTTTCACTAGTGATAACTTCATAGTGTTTTGTCCTTTTCACCAACATTTCTTTGTGCTATTTCAGGTGCGAAGACTGAAAGAATTTGGTGTTACAATGGGAGAAATGACCCGTTACATGGACGCACTAATAAAAGATAGTGAGCAGTTGGCTATGATGATTGACAGTGTTCCCTCAGTCGACAACTTGGACTTCATCATGGAGAGTGATGCACTTGGCCACACTGTCATGGATCAATTGCAGGGACATGAAAGTTTGCTTGCAGTTGCTGAAACTGTCACCCTTGAAGAGGTACTGTACAAACTGCTGTAGGAATGATGACATCACTCCAATTACCTCTGCAAAGGAACTATTTATGATACTGTAATATGTGTTTACCATATGTAGGTCAATACTGTTGGCGCGGAAGTACTGGAATTCATTTCGGATTTTGGAAAACCCAATGCACCCCTTCCTGCTGCTATTGTGGCATGTGTCCCTAGAATGGTACATGTTGATAGCGTAGGTGAAACTGAATTTGAGATATATCCAGAAGAAATCACAGAGGCCATCAAGGCAGGTCTTGAGGAACCTATTTACCCAGAGCCTGAGGTATGTTTGGTTAGTTTCCATTTCTCTTGGTTTGGAGTTTCTTTTGGAACCTGTGTGAACTGAAACCAGGATACTTCCAAGCAACATATGGTTTTCTGGGGTTGCTGATCGAATACTTTTATCCCTATTGCAGCTCGAGGTGCCAAAGGAATTGATCACCCAATCAGAGCTCGATGAACTGAAATCGCAACACAAACCGTCATTTGTTCCTTTAACCAAAGAGGAGAATGTGGTGAAAGTGTTTGACAGTGAAACTGGTATAGCACAACGCCGTCTTTCTAATGGCATTTCCGTCAACTACAAGGTAATTCCTCAATCATTTGCCTCTTGTTATTCAGTGGATAGAAGAATCCTTTTCACATTCATGTTCCTATTTGCATGTAGTTAAGCCTGTTATCATGTCCCTTACAGTCTTTCTAAAGAGTTCGTTTATGATATCACAGATCACACAAAATGAAGCAAGGGTTGGTGTCATGCGGCTCATAGTAGGTGGAGGGAGAGCAACAGAAGATTCTGAATCAAAGGGATCAGTCATTGTTGGTGTTCGTACCCTGAGTGAAGGTGGCTGTGTTGGTAACTTTTCTAGGGAACAGGTATATTCTACTTATATGGGATCTAACTTCTATCATGATAGCGTAGTCTGTACATCATTACATCTATTATATCTCCATACAAGCACAAGAACCCCCTCCAGACACAAAGAAAGAGACGTTTTGGTTACCTTTCATCTTCTGAATTTGAATTCTAATATTTGTTCAATAGTACTTATTTTTGGTCGGCTGTTTTCATACTTCATAGAAGTTCATGGATATTGATTTCAGGTTGAACTTTTCTGCGTGAATAATCTTATCAACTGCTCACTGGAATCAAATGAGGAATTCATATTTATGGAATTTAGATTTGCTTTAAGAGACAATGGCATGCGTGCTGCTTTCCAACTCCTTCATATGGTCCTTGAGGTATGCCTTTTTATTTTACTATACGTTATACTCACCTGCCACATTGTAGAGAACTAGTTTTCTCGAAATAAAGGAGGTCTAACATTTATAACATTTCTCCTTTTGTATTACAGCATAATGTGTGGCTAGATGATGCATTCGATAGAGCAATTCAGTTATATCTGTCTTACTATCGCTCTATCCCCAAAAGTTTGGAACGTTCTACAGCTCATAAGCTTATGTTAGCCATGCTAAACCATGATGAAAGGTTTGTAGAGCCGTCACCACATTCGTTGCAGAAGTTGACTCTTCAGTCAGTTAAAGATGCTGTCATGAACCAGTTTGTGGGTGGCAACATGGAGGTTTGTGAATTGCTTTTTTCCATCTTGCATTTCTTCTCTTCTCTTTTCAAGTGTTCTCATTGCACCTTTACTTGCTCCAACATATGTTTAATTAATAATTTCCCATATTTATTTGATTTTATATCCATTTTTTCAGGTCAGCATTGTTGGTGATTTCACTGAGGAAGCAGTAGAATCTTGTGTTCTTGATTATCTTGGGACTGTGAGGGCTGCGAGTTCTCCAAACACAGAGGAGCGTATTGAAAACATTTCCTTCCGACCGTTTCCATCAGATGTTCATTTCCAGCAAGTATGGAGTCTCCTGTGGCATCCATTATCAATTTTCCAATTCAGCATAAGTATTTCTAATTCCACTGCTACAATAATATAAGAGATCATTACATTCTCATTACAATACTGATGTTAGTTGAGGCATTAATTAATGTAATAATGTGTCACTAAATCATCGTTACAGTACTTATTAATTGAAGCGTTGATGAGTCATGGGGGGAAAATACGTGCTTATGAATTTTGATTTTCTTCTAGTTATAACTTTGAACCATAACTCTTGAATCATTTTGCTGTCTTCCATTATGATGCTTGTGCTTTGAAGACATGTTTGTTGATTGTGCTGCTACTTCACCAGGTATACATAAAGGACACAGATGAGAGAGCCTGTGCGTATATTGCAGGCCCTGCTCCTAACCGTTGGGGATTTGCTACTGAAGGAAATGACCTATTTAATGTTATTCAGAGATCTGATGCTGATGGTAATTCCAATCCAATTTGATATGTGCTAGGCTTGTAATTTGTCACGTAGTTGATTCAAAACATCTTACAAGTTAGGCTTGGTTTATGCTTCTCTTTGAGGAACTTCCTACTTATGTTAGCGACTTGCATAAATGTTTATTTCTATGTTGGTTGATATTTTTTGTGCTATTGCAGCAGAAATATCCGAACCAGTAAACTTGGATCTAACAGGGAAGAGACGCATCGATGTTCGCAGCCACCCTCTTTTCTTTGGCATCACTTTGAGTCTGCTTGCTGAAATTATCAATTCTAGGTAAAAACATTTCTATATGATTCTTCTGCAGATTAATACAAAGCTTCTTCAAACATGACAAAGGCCATAATTTATGTATCATCTGTGTACCTTGGATAGATGAGCATATTAGTATATCAAGCTGTAGTTTGGTACTTACGAAACCTGAATTTGCCTCACATACCAGTTAATATGCCAGCCACACCATTCTTGACTAGAAGATCACATTATAGATAGTGTGCGCGGTGATGGATAGTTTTGTTGGGTATTTAGCTGGCAGGCCTAACATAATGTGCTGCACTGTTTTATTGCCAGGTTATTTACTACAGTTCGAGATTCAATGGGATTAACATATGATGTTTCTTTTGAATTAAACCTTTTTGACAAATTGGATCTTGGTTGGTATGTGATTGCGGTCACTTCAACTCCAAGCAAGGTATTTTGGTCCTACTGAATTCAAGTATTCAGTGTGCTTCCTACATCTGACCTTTTTTTTTCGAGCAATACATCTAACCATCATTATTTCCAGGTCCATAAAGCTGTTGATGCTTGCAAAGGTGTTCTGAGAGGATTACATAGTAGCCGAATTGTGGAAAGGGAGCTCGACCGGGTTAGTCGAACTTTGCTTGTCCTTTTCATTCTGTAGTTCATCACAGAACCAGTACATGTAGGATTGGTGTGCTTATGGATCTATGTTGTCAGTATAATAATATTACATTTGGGCACATTAATTTTTTTGTGTAATTGCTTTAATACCTTTTTGATTGAAATTTGAATACACCTTAAAAATTAAGTCATGCATCTCATAGATTAAGATACAACATTTTAGCTGTGTATTGAACTTAGAATGCATCTATACCATCTGAAATTCATAATTTTCAGGCAAAGAGGACGCTGTTGATGAAACATGAGGCTGAGACGAAGACAAATGCCTACTGGCTTGGTTTGCTAGCCCATCTACAGTCTTCGTCTGTACCAAGAAAGGTGAAATTCATTTATTGTTTATCATCTCATATTCTCAAGAACTAAGGACCAAACTTTTCTTGTGCTGGCATTTTTTTTAACCATGTCATGAACTCATGATAGAAAGTTTTGTGATCTGTGAACTCATGTTCTAGCTAATCTTGCTAAATTGCTGGTAATTTTGAATAGTTTCTTCAATCTTCATGTAACTTTGGAATCCTGCGGACCTGATACCATCTCTGGGGCATGCTATGACAAAATATAATCTCTCTATAAAAGAAATCACAAAATTATTTATCAAGAATGTGCGGGAGAGTTCATGTTTGAGATATAAAGGAGTTTACAGTCACAGGTAATACACAAATAGAAGTTTTTTTAAACTGGAAAAGTAATAACAACTCTTACTGAGAAAGAAAATGAATCTAAAGCTATCTACTGGCCCAAAAACAAAATTACAGACTGCTTAATTTGGATGCATGTGGACAAAAATACTAGGGCCTGTTTGGGATCCCCTTGGACTGCATATATTTAGATTCATGCTAATGTTTTCCCTGCAACTAGCAGAAGGAAAACAGAAACAATATTGTAGGCCAACTGACCTGGCGCAGTTGCAAGCCTATCATGTGGATGATGTTAGGTAGTTGGTAACCTTTTCTGTTGGAATTTTCGGCACCTGTCAGCTTCCCATTCAGATTGTTTAAAGAAACTCTATATTATAGTGGATGGAGATCTTCTGCATTAATCCTTATTAACTTTAATACCTCAATTTTTCTTATCATTCCTGCGCTCCAATCAAATGCAGGATGTATCATGCATCAAGGAATTGACGACGTTATATGAAAGTGCCACGATTGAGGATCTGTATCTTGCATATGAGCATCTAAAAGTTGACGATTCTTCTTTGTTTGCTTGCATTGGGATTGCTGGTGCAGAATCTGGTGAAGATACAAATGGTAATAAGCTACTCATGCTAAGTTAATCTTTAAATATTGTTTCCCGGACTGGGATTAAACTTCAAATAAATGGCTACTGTTATATATCAAACTATATATATTTATCACATGAGAACTGTGTTATTTGTGGGTGTGTGTTGTAAGGATTCATGTCCCATGTGTATATCACTTGAGCAAAACCAGTACAGCACTCCATTCTATGCATGCAATTTTATATCATTAGTTGCTAACATGAGGGGTAGGACCTTTTCCCATGAAAATTGTAGAAGCATGTAGGCCTACCAATCGAGGACCAACCTGGAGTGGGGTTTTTTGGGCTTGTTTTTTAGTCGGTATTATGTTATTACTTTTTATCAAAGTTAATATTATCCACTTTTTGTTGGAACTGCAGATGAGGAGCCTGATATGGATCTTCATGGCATGGCTCCCATGGGAGGCCGGGGGTTTTCAACAATGACCAGACCAACCACATGATCAGCATTGGGATGGACAAGCCTTCCAAGGTGAGACATTAAATGCTTCTGTGCTACTGCACCATGGAAAAGATGTGCTGAAACCTTCTACTCGGAAATGGATGTGGTGATTAACCTTGCTCCTGAAGATAGAAGTCACATGGCCCTAGGAGACGGCATGTTGAGTGCTGTTTCCCAGCAGAACTGTTTAAAGATCATTGAAGCATTGGATCATCAGGGAGACTATTATTTCCTATGAGCCACAACCAAAAGCTTTGGTTGTTGCATTTTTTTCCTGAGCAGCGTTAAGGATTTATTATTTGAGGTCATGTAGCTTCACATGTACAGTAAAGCAGGTGATTCTTGCATACAGTTGTTGTAACTAGGTCGTTGAGGGCATTGAAGATAGGATGACAGTAGAATCACAGATAAGTTACTGGGCTGCGAATAGCATAAAGCATTTGTAACGAAATAATGAAGCCTAGGCTTGTAACATTTTGTTGTTATTCTTTTGATCAAATATTTATAGCCTTTGTCACTAATAATAAATAGATCCACAGTTTTGATGCCGATACTGCAAATCTTAACCTTCACATCGTGCAGCCAGGTCATGATTCATACTGCTGCTGTGTGGCGAATTTAACATTTGGGGTGTTACAATTAGAGCTGTACTGATGGTTCATAATAACTGGGCAGCATTACGGCGCTGTTCCATTTTCCTTTCACCATCAGTCTGTTGAATAAGGGCCTTGTGCCCTTGTTACTCATGTAGTCATGTGCAAGTGTAAATCGAGTATCAAACCTGCCGTTACAGTTAGCAATGTTTTTGGAGAGGTGGATAACTGGAGTCTTTTACAGTACTGGTTTCACAGTATGGCTGCCACAACCTGTTGTCTATCGATTCCAGTAACCCCTCTGAATATTCGAACAAGGGTGGGAAGCAACCAGATCGAGAAAATAAAACCAGGTTGAACAACCAACTGGTACAACAAATCTTATACTATTTCCCTTCAACCAATGCAAGATATATGTTCATGTAAAACCAATGTCTTCTAACATAAAAAAAGGTCTTCTAGCGTTCAAATTGAAGCATTTGTATCTGGGACACCAAGTAATTTGAAAAAAGAAGACCAGAATCTACTAACAATCCAATCAAATTTCAAATTACAAATCATCGGTACCTACGTACCACTCATCATTTCCTTTGGAAATTCAGCTTCATTATGGCAACGCCGAACAACAGCGCAAAGAGGAGCCCAAATGCCACAATCCCCGCGGCAACCACCCTGAGGAAGCTGTGGTCGAAGCCGAGGTAGTCCCTGACAAAATTCGCCACGGTGGTGTTGGTGACACCATTGAAGAGCGGAGTATCGACGTCATCACCATACTGCGACACTACCATCCCGTACA
This sequence comes from Saccharum spontaneum, assembly GCA_022457205.1. Classification (NCBI taxonomy): domain Eukaryota; kingdom Viridiplantae; phylum Streptophyta; class Magnoliopsida; order Poales; family Poaceae; genus Saccharum; species Saccharum spontaneum. The sequence continues at coordinate 49,447,810 of CM039615.1, read as the reverse complement.
AGCTCCATGCGACAGGGCAGAGCCAGTAATACCATCTCCACCAGATAGGAATTTTCTGAATGTAGTGTTGAAACAACACAGATGAGGTTGATGTTAAGCCTGAAGGTTCAATAGCCAAGTAATTCAAAAATGCAATACGAATGTACGGCTAACTTACAGTTCGAGGGATCAGAAAACCAGAGAAGAGGTTCCATGTGGCGTGGAACGCAGCGGATACAATGGATGCTACGTTGTGGTTCTGTGTCAATCCGATCGCCATCATACCACAGAATGTGAAATACAGCAGTGTGAAGTACATGAAGAAGAGGTTCCAGAAGAATTTAGCAATTGTCCACTTGAACCCCATCATGGCATACACTATGGCACTATATATGCAAGTCTGAACCAATGTGTAGGGGAGCTCAATTAAGACCTGCAGGAGAGACACTGTGACGCGAGCTTCCCCTTTCAGGCACTACATGTTCTCTCGACCCATTAAAGGCAACAAAGTGTGTAGAATTTTTACCTGTCCAAATGCATATGGGAAAGCTGAGTACATGCCAGCAGCTCTTTCCCGATAGAAGGCCGTTCGCTCAACAGACACCACTGGCTGAACTGTTGCCGCATTCAACACACCCATGGTTAGAACAGCAGCATACATGGACCCCATGGCATTGAACAGATCTTGTGGTTTCTCCCTGGATTAAGAGACAAAGGGTAATAGTTGTCACTTTCATAGGTGACACCAAGATCACATCATTTTTGCTAAGTACTGATGCTCTACAATGTATAGGGCTCAACCTTTTGGCACCAATGCCCCAGAAGATGGTGCCAAAGAGTAGAGCTATAACGGTGGTGAAGAAAAATCGGACAGCATTGTACTGCGGGTTCCTCCAGTAGGACAGGTTCTGCTTCCAGAGGCACGCCAGACATTGCATAAAGAAAGACCTTGAGTGCATAGTGGAGAAGTGGAGATCTCTTGAACCTGCTGGTGGAGTACTCAGTTCATGTATCAAGACCTTGTTCCTCCTGTAAAATAAAAAAAAACTAAGCATGACTTGTGCTGCTACGACTTACAACAAGAAATTCTTTTATGCAAATTCGACTAATTCACCTGTCACTTTCTAGTAGCAACCAACTAGAAAAACAAATACAAACAGTTCACTATTTAAAAACAAATACAACTCTACTAGTAGGGCAAGTAGGTTACTGAACTGGTAGAGTTCAGAATTCTTGTATATGTCACTGAAATCAACTCCTAGCACAAATTCTTGTGTAACTGTTGTCACTTCCAATATCCAGGTCGCTGGATTATAGCCATCTTCGATTTTGCCGATTCCTTCAATTTCCTGAACAAAATGAAAGATCATTTTATTTCGAAATTGCAGTGTAGAAACATTTGAATTCTTTTAAGTCATATTTACCTCAAAATACTTGATCATTTCTGAGGAATGACGGCCTAGTGGACCAAAATAGATTTGTTCTCCACCTTGCTTCAACAGTAAAAGCTGCGTGAATGGAATCATGAATTCAGGATTCTTTGCATCATTATTCAGACAATCAAAAGTCACAAATGCTATTGCTAATTGCCATAGTTTGATCTCTTCAAGCAGAAAAAAGAGATACAACACAGGAGAAACTAGGCAGTTTTTCATTAAGAAGAGAATAGACACCCAAATGCAAGCACAGAGAGGAACCTAGGTGGTTGGGTGCATGACCACACCTCCCACCCAACTAGTTGACATGATGTTGTAGTAACCGCTATATTCAATGTTCCCCATCAGTCCCTCACCATTTCCTCCTATAAATTTGTATAGTTTGCTTGGTTGATATTGGTAGGGACTATTATTCATTCAAAAATAAAATCAAATTATAATACGTCACAGGAACTAGGCATCTTTACAATTAAAGAAAAAACACCTAAAACTCAATTCCTAAAATATAGAACATGTCAACCAAGGTTCACCTGTTCCCATGAGTAGTAACTAAGAAGAATATAGACTTATAGAGGGAATGAGGCCTGTTGAAAAATAAAATTTCCTAATGCTTTAAGGCAATAGCTCATTTACCTCATCAAAGGCTTCAAATATGTCAATGCTTGGTTGATGAATTGTGCAGACGACTGTTCGACCGGTATCAACAGTGTTCCTCACTGTCCTCATCACAATTGCTGCCGCACGAGCATCGAGTCCTGATGTTGGTTCATCCATGAAAATGATTGAAGGGTTTGCAACAAGCTCTACAGCAATCGTCAACCTCTTCCTCTGCTCGATCGACAGGCCATTAACTCTAGGTAATCCAACAAGAGCATCTCTTACCGGTGTGAGTTCCACAAGCTCCATCACCTCCTCAATAAACATCTGCATCCCCAAATCATGGATGTTCAGAAAATAATAAACTAAAAGTGAGTGCTTATCAGATTCAGCTGACCTTTCTTGTCTTCGAACTCACATCCCCTGGCAATCGAAGCCATGCCGAAAACAGCAGTGACTCGTGCACTGTAACATGTGGGGAGTGGATATCATCTTGTTCACAGTATCCTGATATGCGTGCAAATGTTTCTTGTTTCTTTGGATATCCAGAAATGCTGATACTCCCCTTGATGTATCCATTGGTCTTTCTTCCTGCCAGAACATCCATCAGAGTTGTCTTGCCAGCGCCACTGATGCCCATCAGGGCAGTCAGTACTCCTGGCCTGAAAGACCCACTAACGCCCTTTAGGATCTCCAATTTATCTTCTAGAACTTGTGTTTTCATTTCCTGAAGTTTTCCATTGACAATTTTTCTTATACATACACTTATAGTTCAGGGAAAAGAGAAAATTGATAGTTAAAAACTTAAATTATTTACTCAGTCCTATATAAAACTGACCTGTGGGACATCGACAGAGTATCTGATACCATCAAAAGTTAGTGAGAGTGGAACAAAGGGGAGAATCATCCCCTGTTGTGCAAACATATAATTGGTATCAGTACTAGCCAAACTTGTTTCATTGTAGCTGCCTATGTCTTGACAAGCACCTTCATATGACTGGCAATTACATCCAATTTCCTTCTCTTTATGTAATGACACATCTACAGTCATACCAGTCAAATTTGCATGTTTCTCCTTTAGTGTCTCTTCTGATACTGAAGGATACGAGTGCCCATATGCTGTAAAACCAAACAGGAGATACATACCTCTTAGCAAAGTTGTCAAGCTATTTGGTGGACTCAAGGCATTATGTAAGGCATTGCAGTTCCTTGTTTCAATTCATATTGTAACTGCAAATAGTGTAGATCATGGTAATGTACCGAGTTTTGATCACTTAACAGCCCTGCCATAAAGGTACTAGTTAGTAAATGAAGGTGTGCACTCACACTTGAGGTATGCAAGGCAGAGCATGAAGAGAGAGTTGAAGAGAAGCGTGAATCCAAGCAATGCACCAAAGCCAATCCAGTACCACTTGGCTTCTGGAAATATTCCATGAGACTTGAGGATAAGCACACCAAGGGGTTCAGTCGAGCCTGGAAGGACCTTCTGCCAACTTTGTCCCAAGAACTCGTTCACGGAGATAGCATTTTGCGCATACATCATTGGAGAGGTCCAATATCCCCAAATCCACCATTTGTTTATGTCTTCTGGAAGTCATGAAAGAAAGGGGCAACTTAGCAGCAAAAGCTGCAAAATGAGTTCAAAATCATGGAACAGGATGACAGATTTTTTACCTCTAGAAAGAACAAATCCACCTAAAAGCATAACAACTAAAACTGCAAATGATCCAAAGACATATGCAACAATCATGTTTCTTGCTGCTCCTGCAATGAACCGGAAGAGGGAAGCTGCCATCTGATTAGCTGCTAAGAAAAGCAGATACTGCTTGAAAAACCTAAGGATAATAAAACTCTGTCAGTCTGTCATAAAAAAGTAAGACTAGCATATGCAAGTGATTAAATACATAGGGTAAAAATTGAACATGATTAATAAAACCCACCTGACTACATCTGGATCAAATCCAATGGCATAATAAGTTATGAAAACAAACCCACCAACTTCAAGAAATGTGATGGGGATCTTGAGAATCCATGATGGTACAGTGTAAGTCCAAGCAGGATAGAAGAGGAGATCTCTTTGCTTGAAAAAAATGGGTAGCTTAAAAATGGTGAGGGTAAGCTCCGAGAAGCCATTGAATATGATCATGAGTGTTGTGAAGAAGAGTGCACCCATGTATATGCCTCCATTTGCCACGGAATCACGGTGCATTTCCGAACGGAAGAAGAGTGTCATCTCAATGACTGATAACAGAATCAGCTGTGTTGCCAAACGAACAAGTAGACACAGTTGTGTATTTGGTCAAGTAATGAATGTAACAAAACATAGCTGGTGTTAATCATCATTGGTCATCTTATGAACAATTAAGTTTTCATTATTTTCATGGCATTTGAAACCATAAGGCTCCATTATCAACATGACAATTTTGCATATTTTCATAGGAATTGTGTTTTCTTTTAAATTCCTACATTCCAAAGGCACCGGAAACTAGAATTTCCAACTAATAGGAGCATCCCAACTTGCTAGTTGGTGAAGCATGAGACATTCAACAAAGGAAATATGTTTATGCTAATTATGCTTTATCCTAGGAAATCACCCTCCTTGTAGGTTATTTAGATTTAGCCAAATATAGCTATTGGCTTTTAGCATCATACAACAGTGAACGATATATTGTTTGGTAAGAAGAGGGATAAACTGCTCATGCCAGTGCTGCATAAATAGTATTTTTATTTGAGCCTATTCTGAAGTTTTTTTCTTGAACGTAAAGCCTATTCTGAAGTTCAGGGGCCAATTACCTGTACAACTCGAAACATGTAGAAAAATGAGTTCCTCTTCATTAGCAGAATCTCCCGATCAATGTTGGCTTTCAGGAGCTCTTTTGCACTTACACCATACTTTGAGGTTGCCAAAGCTGAAGGTTGGTTCATGCTCTTGTCGAATGACACAGAAATCTCATTTGCCATGGCCTGTCCAACATGGAATGAGCGAAATGAATCTGCAAATTCGTTCACTGAGATGTAGCAGTAGGTCTGATCGTGCTGAGCCCAGTACTGCTTCTGATCCTTTTTTGACGTCACCTACCCAGAGTTAGCAGATGAACAAATATATTTACTAAGAGTTATACATAAATGTAAGTAGCAATATCATGGTTCAGTTGGTCATACTTCTTGCAAGAAATCAGCGACACCCTTTCTGTCAGGGCATCTGAACCCCATAGACTCAAAGAAATCAAGAACATCCTCACGCGGCCCATGGTACACAATCTGGCCATCTGAGAGGAGTAGGATGTCATCAAACAAGTTGTATGTCTCGGGTGCAGGCTGTAGCAAGGAGACGACTGCTGTTCCGCTGAGGATGTGAATGGCATGTCTAAGAGAGTTAATAATCTGGAATGTTGTGGAGCTGTCAAGCCCATTGGAGATCTCGTCCATGAACAATGCTTTCACTGAACCGACTAATATCTCACCTACAGGTTGTACCAAAGTCAAATACCGCCATGCAGTGATGTTATGATTGTTTCTAGAGAACAAATGAAAATTTCAGATTTCTGAATCCAGGACACAATTGTTGGTTGTTATGTCTGTACCTGCAGTAACACGTTTCCGTTGTCCTCCAGATATACCCCTGAACATCTCATCCCCTACCATTGTGTCTGCGCATACCTCTAGTCCTAATATCTACAACAATGATTGGTAAACCTAGACCATGTAAGCTTCAGGCCATTCAATATTGCAAACTAAAATTAATCTCCAACTTTCACCTTCAATATGTACTCCACCACCACATTAGCTTTATGCCCTCCCAGTGCAGCTGCCTAAAATGAGCATAACAATTTTGGTGCTCCTGTATGATTAGTACTCTTGCAAATGATTAGGAAGCATAAAAAATTATTTATGTATGTATGATTTTCTTTTCATACCTTCATGAAAGCATCAAGGTCAACATCAGGCTTAATGTTCGCCTCTTTCTCTCGCCTCAACAATTCACACAATAAGTCTGAGTAACAGAAATATAGTACCAATCAAGGAATTTGTAAGTACCAGCAGTGTTTTCTATTGTGAGAGCTTAATTGTTACATCATACCGTAGAAATATCCAACTCCTTGGCACCTTGCAGAGAAGGCAAGCGTTTCCCGCACAGTCATCTCCCCTATGTGAAGATCATGCTGGCTTACATATGCAGCTGTCCTCTGGGGCACAAAATCATCCATTTCATGCCCATTGTAAGTGACTTTTCCTGAAACCTGCAAATAGAAGATGAATTTGTCATGTGATTATAGCTTCAATGCCTAACCTAAACAATGCCTAAGGATAATGAATGGTTCTGAGTAGTAGATTGAAAGCACAGCCAAATATACTTTCAACGGTTAGATATATTCAGTACCAAAAACCTACACTAAGGTACCATGGAGAAATAAATAGGCGCGTTGCAAAGCTAGCTAAGACCTGGCTAAAAGTTCTTTTCTTCACACATAAAAGCGTATTTAGCCTCCTGCGTATTTTCTCCAAGAAAAAGCATTTGGTTGTATAAGTAAATGCATAATTTGTATACCTTAAGACTTTTGCCTAACCTCCCAGATAATGCAAGAAGCAATGTGGTCTTCCCTGATCCTGGTGGGCCTAGAAGCAAAGTCATTCTGCAGAATAACTAGAGCAAGATGAATACAGTGAACTCATGAAGCACCCATCCATTCAAGAAGAACAACATATACCTCTGAGGCTTGATGATACCACTGATGCCATTGAGGATTGGCATCGTCTGCTTCCTGCTGGGCAACATGTGCATGGCATTTGCAGCTCCCTGAACAAGAATTCAAAAAGTCTCACACCACATGATGTTTAAGAAATATTAAGCTCAGGGATCAATATTGTTGAAATTCTAGTGCTACATACACTGTACAGAGGGTGGGGGGCTAATAGATATACCTCGAAAATGTTAGTGATTGAGTTCAGAATAGTTGGCAGGCCCCTGGTTCCAATGTGAACTTCAGCATCGGCCTTCAGATGCTCGAAACGCACCTCAATTGTCGGAAGAACAATCCCAACTCTACAAACAACATATGGAACAGAAGCATTAATTGCATCTCATATATTCGGTCTAATGGCAACGTAATAAAAACGTCCCTTTCTCATCCCTTCAATATATCCTTTCTGTCATTTTCAATTTAGTCCTTGTAAGCACACCCACAAAGCCCCTATACATGTGCAACAACACAGTTTCGTCGCTATATTAAACTAAAAAAGGCAAATATGTGTGCGTTGAGAAGCAAAATAAAATGCAACAATGCGAGGAAATCTTACGGCTTGGGTCAGCTTCCATCGAAGAAGAGTGCGGCAGCACGCACCGTACAATTTCTATGTTGCGGGATGAAACCAAGCGTGACGAAAAGCATCTGGTAAAGACGAGCCCATTGACTCGTCTCCAACACCTTCCATATCTTGTCAGTCCATCTTCACATACTCATTTGTCGCCCGTAGACAACGAAGACGATGGGTATGGCCGCCAGTTGCTTAGGGCCGTGCGGGTTAGCGGGTGAGGGGGATGCCTCCGGGAACGGCGGCATTTACCGGTTCGGAACTCATAGGGCGAGGAGGTAGACGTCGCATTGAGCGAGGGCGACCTCAGTGGAGGTGAGCGCTAGGACGGCGACGGCGGGCAGAGGGTGTCCGGCAGCCACGTTGGAAGAAGACTGAACCGAGAATAGCCGGGCCTGGCCGCCTGGCTCAACCAGTTCAACGACCAGCAAATGCGACATTTTTTAATAGAAAAATATAAGAAAAAATCTCTACTATATGTACCAAGCCCAATAGAGGACTTGAGCAGGCTATCACGAGACAAAATATTTTCTTTTAAAGATATTTGATTCGGAACTTTTATATGTCCAAGGTCAATATGGAATTTCTTTTTAGAGATTTTTCCTTACTTTGTCTAAGTCAACGAACAATTCGAAACATCCTCACTTTTTTAGAATAGGTCGTCAAATAGTAATGATTAGAAGCACTTCTTTTTTCACTACACTATTTTGGAAACCCAAGGACTTATCGTGTGGATATGGAAAATACAGGATTTTTGGTCCTAACGGTAAAAGGCAGGAAACATGTGCTCAATTTAAAGTGAGTAAACATAATTCCATACTCGATCTCATAAATCATTATAGAATTCTGTGGAAAGCCTGAAAGCATCTAGGCCCCAAGGTTTGGTTTCGGTAATTAATGACAACACTTTATTACCATGACTAACGTGTGTTTTGCAGAAACTTGGTAAGTTAGGTCATGGAGGTGATAACTGCTTTGAGCACTGTGGTATTCGTGTCCCTTGATGGAAATCGTTTCGGTTTTCAAAAGAGTGACGTCAAGATTAAGGACGGTTAGTTCCGGATGACGAAGTGTTGAGACACATTCGGAATAGTCGTTAGGATCTTCGTTTTTCTCTTTTGGCCGTACTATAAAGGGGGGCATGAATGGGTAGCTTGACCTAGGCGAGTCCTATGTTTAGGTGTGGTGCACACTTGTTAAACTTGGCGCTAGACAACCCTAGAATAGCTCAAAGTTCAGTTGGAAGCAACTTGGTTGAAGTTGCGACGCGTTTCGAGAAGTTTCGGGCTGTTTTCCAGTCACCGGACGCGCTCTTCGGGAGCACCGGACGCGTCCGGTGAGTACGATCAGCGCTAGGGTTTCGGCCTTGACCACCGGACGCGGTCCTCGCGAGGACCGGACGCAGTGGTCAGTGGCTGACACGTGTCATCCAGGGAGAACGCCCGTCGGACGCGACCTGGACTTGATCGGCGAGTCCGGTGCGAGTCCAGTAAGGTCCTGAGAGGACCGGACGCGTCCGGTCTTCAGGCATCGGACGCGGCCTCGCGTCCGGTGCGAGTACAGTAAGCACCCTTGCACGTCGGACGCGTCCGGTCAACCCTGACCGGCGCGTCCGGTGGTTCGTTTTCAAAAACGCGTTTTGACCGTTACGGGGGACCGGCGCGTCCGGTGAGTTGCACCAGCGCGTCCGGTGACCCCGTGTCAGAAAGTAACGGTTCATTTCCTTTGAGGGGTGTATAAATACAACCCCTCCACCTCTTTTAGAGGTCTCTTGCTCATTCAAACATCTGAGAAAACCCTTTAGAGTGCAAGGGAGTGCAAGAGCTCTAGTGAGGATAGAGATTTGAGAATCAAAGTTTGAGATTCCTCACTAGTGATTAGAGAGTAGCAAGTGTGCATCCATCTCCTCATTTGGGCTCGTTGTGGTCAAGTGAGAGTTCTAGCTTGTTACTCTTGGTGATCGCCATCACCTAGACGGCTTGGTGGTGATTGGGAGTTTGGTGATCATCCGGCGGAGCTTGTGGATGACCCAACTCAAGTTGTGAGCGGTTTTGGGTGATTCGCCGCGACGGAGTGTCGAAGAATCAACCCGTAGAGAGCACTTGATCCTTGCGCGGATCAAGGGGGAGCGACACCCTTGCGCGGGTGCTCCAACGAGGACTAGTGGGGAGTGGCGACTCTCCGATACCTCGGAAAAACATCGCCGTGTTCCTTGCCCCTTTACATTCAAGCAATTACTTTCTCGTATTTACTTTCATTGCTTGTTTTACATTCCTAGAATTGCCATGCTAGACTAGGATTGGAAACTAGGGTGCAAAACTTTTTAACGGTAGACTCTCTAGGAACACAAGTAGGCACTAGGGGTGAATTCCGGCTTGTAGGATTTAATTCTTGCAATTAATTTTTAGAGAAGCCCAATTCACCCCCCCTCTTGGGCATCTTGATCCTTTCAAAGCCGTATTTGATGAAAGTTGTATGTACGGCTTGGAGGGAGATCTTTCCTATATCTTTCAAGATCCACCCTACAATATGGGGTCAAAAAGCAAAAAAAAAAACCAAGTGATTCATTTTTTGCCCTTATAAAAAAATGAATTCTTAAACTTTTATCCTTTGTGTAAGCGCATAACTTTAGTTCAAAGAATACACATCTCTCTTTTGTGTTTGTAGGAAACTAAACTAGACCTTCTAGACAGTTCTATGGTTCATGACATGCTTGGAAGCCAGTTTGGCTTTTGCTATTGCCAGTTGCGCCGTCTTATGGTTGTGTCATGTTAGCATGACATTTTGATTTGTAGACAATGTCCAACATTATGTTTGGTCGGTGGTACTCGGTTGGATCCAAAGTGTTGGTCATCAGTGGGATGACATAGTGGTTGACAACAGTATATGTGCCATAGATAGATTTGGATAAGGTCACTTTTCTTCAAGAGCTCCAAGACCAGCATTGGCTTTAGCGACCTTGGCTTCTTTGGGGGATTGCAACATTATCTATAGGGAGGCAAACAAAAACAGTGAGCTTCTTACCACCAGGCAATAGGTTAATTTTGATGTTTCCTAGAGGATCTTGAACTCTTTCAGCTACACCTCCATGGACATTTGTTTACATAGAGTAATGAGCACTGTCACCCAACTATGGAATGCATTGGTCGAGTCTTCACCACATCAAATTGGGTTGACAAATTTCCAAACCATATGCTATGGGTGGCATCGTCTAACTGCTATGATCATGTGCCCCTAGTCTTGAAAAACAACATTGTTTCACCTGCCAAAGAACATTTTTGTGTTGAGTCCTTATGTCCAAAGTTCAAGGGATACCTTGAAGCACAGTCTAGGAGGGATGAAGCGTGGAAGTGGAGTATTCCAGCCCTGTTGCACTTTGGATCAATGACTATGAAACAATTCCAAAGCCCTCCAATGTTGGAGTAAAAAAATTCATGGGTACTGCAACTCACGATCACAAAGGAGGTGATATTCAAGTTGGGCATTGCTCAAGAGTCTAGGTCACTGAGCGCTGATGAGTTCCAACTCTGTAAGGAGTTGAATGGTCACTATTTGGGTCCAACATCACTATAACACACGATAGCTCATCAAAGGCCGTGTTTGTTATTTTTTTGCCAATGGAGATGTGAACACCAAATTCTTCCACTTAAAAGCCTTCCACCATAACCGGTAGAACTGCATTAAATCTTTCAGAGTCGATGGGCTTTCGTTGGTGCAAGAAGAAGAGAAGGCAGATGAGGCTTTATCACTTCAACGAGCTGCTTGGTACCCCCATGTATAGAAGTTGTGTTTGCTGCCCTCATGTTTCCTTGCCATGATGTCAATCTCTCTTCCTTGGGTGTTTGTTTCTCCATAGAAGAGATCTAGTGGGTCATTAGGACATTCAATAAGAAAAAAAATACCTGGGTCAGATGGTTTCACTAGCCTCTTTTATAAGACAACTTGGTTAGTTATCAAGGCTGATGTCATGAACGCCTTCCATGCTCGCTGGTCGTTTGATGGGAGGAGCTTCCACTTGATTAACTATGCCCTTCTCATCATTTTAAAGGAGAACAAGTTAGGCATAGGAAATCAAGGACTACCGACCGATAAGACTAATCAACAACTTTTGGGAAGCTTTTTCTCTAAAGACTTGCAACACAGTTTGCTCTGGTCATGGACAAGTTGGTTCATCCCAACCAGAGCACATGCATCAAAGGGTTGCTTCTTCTTTTGGCTTGCCTTACATGCATCAAAGGGTTGTCTAGACTCTAGACACCCTCGTGTAAATGTTCTTTTGGAGAGCTGCCTGTTTACGCTAAAATTAAAAACTTATCATCAATAGCCATTTTAAAACAATATTTCAACTATATTTATACATGGGCCAACTCTGTCTCCTTTTGTGCATCTTCTTCCTCTGCCCTACTTCATGACCGTCGACACGAACTACTTGGCACCAACACACCCTGCCTCCTCTAGCACCTTCCAGCAATTTTCTTCCCACACTTGTTTGCAGTGCAGCCTCACTAGAACTCCGTTTTGCATTGGTACCATAGTCCATACGTAAACTCAATCATGAACCCTAAGGGCGTCAGTTCACCACAACTTTTACTTACTCCCCTTGCTTCTTCCAAATAAGTTGCTTCCAAAAATGAGACAGTTTTCCAAATCAGGAGGTCTCTTGCGTTAGTAAAATGAGAGCCCTCTGGTTAGTTTTTCTTAACAAATCCAATTTATGTTCAAATAAATCAAATAGGAGTCGTTTGGATCCTTTCATTTTGGAGGAATTAGAATCTACTTAATGGATAGGCTATTTGGCTTAGAATTTGAGATTCCACAATTTTTCAAAGCCCATCCCAAATTCATAGGGTGGGAGATGAAAATGGATTCTATAGATCACCATGCTATATTTCTACTCTTTAATTTATAGCACGCTCTTCAACTAGCTTCCCTATAGTAGAAATCCAACATATAAACATCTCCCTTGCATGGCTAATAATAGTATACAAATATATTCCATATACAATCATAGTAGTTTATGGTAAAAAAACAATCATATTAGCTTAATTAATATGTACCTAGATTATAATTTATTGAAATGAATTCAATTTCAAGGATCCAAACGGGGCCCTTAAGGATTTATGCTTTAATATATACGGATTAGATTGTACCACTAATTTTTGTATAATTATCTATTTTTTTATGAAACAAAAACTGAATCTCAAAACTTTCTACTATTGTCAATCTCAACATTTGCCGATCTAACTCAGTTATTCGGAGGTGCTCATCATAAAGGTAAGATCTACTTGCGTACATTCATGGTAATCCTTGCGCATTTGCACGAGGTCTCGTAAAAAAAATCCAACATAGTTGGATGCTTACAAAAGTAATCCTAGCGCACACACTATGAAACCTTAGCGGAGAGCACAAAGTGGAGACATGGAAAATAAAGAAAGAAAGATTGGCCTCCATAGCAGTCAATCCAAAAAATAAATCCAAAGGGCCTTGCCAATGCCACCTCTCTCGTTGTCGTCCCTTGCTTTTCCATCCCTCACAGCTCAATCCCATTCCCAACCATGCTGCTGCCCCCGCCTCTCAGTTATATTATGTATTTTTTTTATTCTTCACTGTATCTCGTCATAGCTGATGTTTTTAAAGACATTCCGATTCCGATCAGGACAAAGCGATGCCTTCTTCTAGCTCGGACTTCCGGCACGATCACGGATCCTAAGGACCAATGTCAACTTCTAACAAGAAGATGTAATAAATGATGTGACGGTGTTTAAATCCCTATAGATAATAGCTACTCCATCCGTTCCAAATTTAAAGTCGTTTTGACTTTTTTTTAGATACATCTATTTTGCTATAAATCTAGACAAATAATATGTTTAGATATATAGCAAAATAGATGAACCAAAAAAGTTAAAACGACTTATAATTTAGAATGGAGGGAGTATCTGCTAATAGTTATCTCTTTTGAATCTAAACAAGTGCAGCTAATAAAATAGCTAATTATTAGCTGGATCTCTAGACAGACTAGCTCACTAGATGGATCAAACCAGATAATAGCAGCTAATAGTTATCTTAGTAGCATTTTTTTATTAGCTGTGCATTAAACACCCTCCAATTAATAGGTAGCTAATAGTTAGCTGGCTAATATTAGATTAGCCGGCTAATATTAGATTAGCCGGCTAATTATTAGCACATAATGAATCCAAACATGGCCTATATGTATCTTAGATTTCTCCTCATCACGACAAAATTCCGATTGTTAATGGATCCAACAAACTTCATCCAGGTACGGTAAGAACAAGATCCTTGCCCACCGAGGTCGGTCCAACTACTAGACGTCCCTCCCAGCCTCGTGCCAACATCTTTGGGTTATTTTTTTTTTCTTTAAAACAAATCGATCGCAATCGCAACACATTTTTTGACAGCTGCGTACGCGAGCAACGGGGTAGACCTAACTTTATTCAAGAGTATTCAGCTAAATACCTATAGTTTTCTGCTAACAAATTTTATACATATAGTGTATAGTGTATACATACATGTGTAATAGGAAAAACGAAAATAGAGCTAAAATAATAGGGTATTCATGAATTGAGCCAAAACATAGCCTCTTCGTACTCTCTTTCAGACTCGTCGTCTCAGGCCTAGTAGACCAATTTTCTTCAATTCCTTATAGCTCGACGCTTCACCTCCTCTCTATCTCTCAATTTTTATTCCAAAAACTAAACCTTAAACTCTATACAAAGACGCAACGTGCCATGAGTTGTGCTTAAGCCTTAAGCCAAAACAAAGACTTACCATGCCATATCGATACGGCTCAACATTCCTCGTGTGCCTAGAGCCTAGAGGTTATGATCTGGAATCGAACGAACGACAAGAGGACCGTGGCGGCCTAAGTCCTACCTCTAATCGTGGCCCTGCCAATGGCACTGTAATCGTCCGAGCGCGCGAGTGCGATGTAGAATGGGAATCAAGAACACATGCAGCTCCAACGACATCCGTGACGGAAGTCATCAGTCGAATACAAGTGGATGAACAGGAACTCTCTCTAGATCTCTCTCCACTCCGAAACGTGAGCGCCAGCTCGAGCACACGATCAAGCGAGAACAACGAGCACGCGCGTCCGTATACGTACCGGTCGATGCGTTCCCTGAGCTTGAGCAGGAACCTCTCGTTGTCCCGGTCGACGGAGCCCACGAGGCGGTTCAGCAGCGCGCGGCGCTGCGCCAGGCCGAGGTCCCCGACGTCCACCACCGCCTTCCCGCAGGCGCCGTCGTCGATGATCGCGCTGCGGGCGCGTTGGGCCGTGGGCAGCCGCTCCAACGCCGCCCAGAGCCGCACCTCCTCCTCGTCACCGGCGCCGCCGCCGCCGCCACAGCCAGCACCGGGCCTCGTGATGGTGGCGCTGTGTGGTGCCGCCGCCGCAGCGTGCGCCATTTCTGTTTCCGCCGACTGCATATCGGCCGCTTCTTTTGGTCGGGGCACGGGCACGGCAGACAGGACGCACTGTATATAGTGACAGGGCTCTTTGTTTTCCCCGGCGCGGCGGAGTCTAGGAGGATCGGAGGAAATAGACCAGCAACGCTAGCTATGTGCGGAACGAAGACACCAATTGCAGCAGCAGTGTCACTTTGGAATTCATGTTATCATCTATGCTAGTGTACAACTATCAATGAACGCCCTGTTCGTTTGTTTTATAAGCCGTATTTTTTCAGTCAATAAACATTATTTTTCTCTCACAATAAATCAGCGAACAATACTTTCGGTCATGACTTTTCAACAAACGTATTATCTGCTGGACGTCCACGTCCACCAAAACTGGTACCTGTTGGAAGATCGCCGACCATTACGAGGCAAGTGTATATATATATATACACACACACGATGAGTGCAGTTCATCGCTTGTGAACGCAGGTAAACTTTACGGAACGGCAAAAAAACTGGGATATCCATTCACTCCGCAACATTATTGTATGGGAGAAAACACAAGCAACTCCTGAAGAGCGTACCTCATAAATAGAACATATATGACTAACATTATCTCATATTAGAAACAGATGGTAAATAAAAACACATTAACCAGGTAAACGGCGTCGTTCTCAATTCTCAAATTGTAAGCATCGCAAAACAGAAGGAACTAAGAACTATAAAGTAAACATAACTAGCGTCAAATTCAACACAAAGGTATTCATTTTCATGTCACCACATATCAGTGTCACCCTCAAGCCTAGAGCTCGAGTAACAAAATAAAGTAGTCTCTAAAAGCTTATAGAGTACCTAATATGCTGATGGTGTAGGATTGCAAGTTCAGGACAAATTTAACCAACTGAAGCTAAACATATATAGTTTTTTTTTCTATAAGAAAAGAAGAAAACACATATTCCAATTCATAACAATTGCCAATCGAATATGCACATGTTCAAACATTAGGTTCCATGTTACATAAGCAGCAACATATATATGACATGATTAGTAGTTCTATATATGCATTCCAAAAAAAAAAGAAGCAGTGCTATATGCAGTTGATGGTCCAGGTTAGATGACTAGTACAGGTATCAGTCAAACAAATGCATATATACCATGATCGTTTACTTGTTTACTACTATACTGTGATTGAGATTCAGGTAAAAACAATAATTAACCTAGATGGCAGTTTCCATATATTACTGGTCACGTGCCAGCTTCCAAACCTGAATCTGATCGACACCAGCTAGGGAAAATAACTTTCACAGCTAGTACGAAACAGTGTGCAGCGCCACACCAAAGATATGCAGTTAAATAAACAGCACGATTGAAATTACTATTAATAAAGTGGAAAAATTAAAGAAGAAGAGGGCAGGCACCGCTAGTAGTTCTTCGCTTCCAAAATCCAACGAACATAGACAAGAATTTTCCATTTCAAATCCATTATCAATCAACAGATGTGCTACGCACATCCGTTATCAAACAAATGCGCTAAATACTGGAGGCAAACATCTAGATCAAATAATGGAATAATCTATCAAACAAATGCGCTAAATACACCAATTATCAAACAAATGCGCTAAATACTGGAGACACAACAATAGATCAAATAGTAGAATATAGTTGAAAATAAATCGAACAGACGCCACCATGGCCAGAAAGTACATTATATTGCATTATTGCAAGAAGCACGAACTCAGGCTTTTACATTAAAACAAATGTTCAGGAATACTCAAAACTGAACAGAAATAGTTTTGGAATTGGAACATCGAACTAACAAGAGATGGGAATCAGTTTGCACAATGTCGCCTCCCATCAAGGAGACAAACATAGTGACATTATTGATGAACATAAAAGAGATGCAGAAGGAAAGCTAGCTTATTACTCTCACTTCATCTACCGAGGTTGTAACTTGTAATATATCTGAAGCATGAACTGCTGATCGATCAACTCCAACCAAGGTCCACAGGAGATCACCACCGAGCCTACAGCCCCTGGAAGAAAGGTGGTGGTTGTGGTTCATCTTCATGATCATCAGCATTGCAATCCTGTTTCTCAAAGAATGCATGCCGAACGAGGCTTTCCTTGAAGGTATACGGAGCAATCTTGAGATGGCGGCCATTATCGCAAGGGAAGCTTTCCAGCAGAGTCCCATTCATGTCATAGTGCACCAGCTTCTGCTCTGGGGTGACTACCACAACTCCCTCTTCTGACATGAAGAACATGCGCCAGGACTCATCGAACGTGAAGGTGCTGACCTTCACCGCCGGCAGCCGGATCCGGTGCATGCAGACCCAGATCTCGTTCTCGTAATCCTTGAGAAGCCAGAGCTCGACCATCGTGACATCGTTGCCGCAGCTGACCATGGCGAGCTCGTCGCCCACCGCAGCCAACGACATGTGCTCCTGAATCACAGGAGGGCACATAACCGTGAGCGCCTCGGTGGTCGTGTTGAACGCCAGTATCCCGTAGCCTTCCATCTGCCGCGGCATCCAGTGGAGGTGGCCACGGAGCAGGACCGGCGGGCCATACGGCTGTCCCCTGAACTTGTAGCCGTCTTTCTCCGCCGGCAGGCCGATTCCCCTCCCTCTCCTGGAGTCCGGCACCATGATGTAGTAGTCCTCGCCGGGCCACTGGTCCCGGTAGAACAAGGCGCGGTACTCTCCGGTGGGGTCGTGGCGGTAGAAGCCGGCGAACCACGAGGCGCGGAGCGGCGTCGGGAGGCGCGTCCACTGGTACGTCGCCGGGTTGCAGACGTAGAAGCGGTCGGCGTAGCTGAGGAGGAGGAGGCCGTCGCAGGAGCCGAGGATGTGGAAGCCGCCGGCGCACCGCTCCTCCTTGTCGGTGAACCGGACGACGGGACGGAAACTGCCGGCGCCGAGGTCGAAGGCGTCGACGCAGCAGTCCACGGGGCCCGTCTCCGTCTCCGCCTTGGTACCGGCGGCGCCGCCGCGGAGGAAGGAGACGAGGGGCAGCGTCGGCTGGAGGCGGTGGTGGTCGACGGCGAACTCGGGGTGGGAGACGATCTGGAGCCAGCCCTTGCAAACGGCGCGGCAGCGGTGGACGGACCTGGAAGGCAGGTAGAGGAGGATGTTCCGGACGAGCTCCTCGGTCAAGTACGGGGCCACGGATCCAGAGGCCGAGGCTGCCTGCTGCCTCTTCCTCGGCCCCGCGGTGCTCTCCATGGACGCCAACTCCGCCGACAAACGCCGGCCGCGGCGCCGCGCTACGATCCTGCAAAACCTCTGACGCGTTCGATCGTGAGCGACGAAATGGTTTCAAATCTCCACACAGATTTTGAGGAAAGTGGGGGAGATCCAGCACCTCGAGACAACACGTACGAGAGATACCGGAATCGAGAGGAATGGGAGCTTGGAGCGGGCGATCTCACCTTTGCCTCCCTCCCTCCCTCGAAATCGTCTTCCTCCCCACGACGCTCACAGCACGAGGAAGGGGAGCGACGCTTTGGTAGGATGTGAGATATGACCTGGCGGGGCGCTGGAGGACACCACCTGCGCGTTGTATATAGCGTTGAAAACACACGCGGTCCACTAACGGTAAGCCCACGAGCGAACATGTTTCCTCGCGTGGGCCTGTTGTGCTGATGTAATACCATTGTATAATAGTAGATATCCATTGAGATTTGTACAGGGTTGTATAAGGCTTTGTTTGGTTAAAAAAATATCTTTTTTTACCAAAACAGATATAGATGATAGATAGCTACTCCTTTCGTTCTAAATTTCAAGTCATTTTGACTTTTTTTTGTTCATCCATTTTACTATGTATATAGACATATTATTATATCTAGATGCATAGCAAAATGGATGTATCGAAAAAGTCAAAACGATTTATAATTTGGAACAGAGGGAATACTTGTTAGCTGGACCTTTAGATAACAACTATCTCACCAGTTGGACCAGATGAGAAAATAGCAGCTAATAGGTAACAACTATCTCACTAGATGGACCCATAATAGCAGCTAATAGGTGGACCAACAACCCAACCATGTCAATTAGCTGTGTATCCAAACTCCCTCCTAGATAATAATTAAGTAGCTAGCCAATAGTTAGCTAGATACTATTATTAGCTAATGAATCCAAACAGAGCCTAAGACTAATATTAGAGCGTCCCATGAGATTCTTTATATCCTACCTAATCTATAGGAATAGAGATTTGGTGAAAAAATGCCCTCCAATGAGCCTCTTTAATTAGATCTTCAAACATAGATATCCTCTATATTCTGGATTTCTCACTAGTCAAAGATTAAGAGCAAGGATGACTCTCTAGAGTGTACACAAGATATAGAAAAGCTATTGAAGGGTATAAAGATATAGAAAACGATTTTTACTCAAATGACTCTCTAAATGATGATTTAGAGAGTAAATTTTAGAAAAACTTTTGGAGGTGTGCTCTTAGCTTATTGTATATTTGTATTCCTGTGTATTCCACAGGATGCAAGGCCACCTACATAAGAACATAGGCCATAGAAAATTTTAGAGTAAAGTGCACCAGCGGTCCCTAAACTTGCGCTGTTGTGTCATCCCGGTCCATAAACTCGCAAATCGACCGTTTAGGTCCTCAAACTTGTTCATATGTGTCATCTGGGTCCCCAAACTTTCTTCTGCGGTGTCATCCTGGTCCCTAAACTTGCAAAGCGACTGTTTAGATCCTCAAACTTGTTCGGTTGTGTCATCCAGGTCCCTAAACATAGTTTTGAGTCTCATCTGGGTCCAAACAAGACGATCTAAAAACTTGATATCAAACAATAATTCATAACTATTTCATATGAACTTAAATAAGGACAAACTTTATATCAAAATTGTAGCCCTCGACGCGATCTACAACTTTGTAGTTAAAAAGTTTTTTATTTGAAGTCGTTTAGTATCCAAAAATATTATTGTATGTTTATAGATTTTAAAATTTTAAAATTTTAAATTTTAAATTATCAAACAATCTTGGATATTGATATGGTCTATATGAAAGTTATAGTTTGAAGTTTTTTACAACTTTGTAGTTGATTTTTTTTATCTGAAGTCGTTTAGTATCCCAAAATAGTATTATAAGTTTATAGATATTGATATTTAAAATTTAAATCTGTAAACTTCAAACTTACAATAATATTTTGGGATACTAAACGACTTTAAATAAAAAACTTTTCAACTACAAGGTTGTAGATCGCGTCGAGGGCTACAATTTTGATATAAAGTTTGTCCTTATTTGAGTTCATATGAAATAGTTATGAATTATTGTTTGATATCAAGTTTTTAGATCGCTCTGTTTGGACCCAGATGAGACTCAAAACCATGTTTAGGGACTTGGATGACACAACCGAACAAGTTTGAGGACCTAAACAGTCGCTTTGCAAGTTTAGGGACCGGGATGACACCGCAGAACAAGTTTAGGGACCCAGATGACACAGATGAACAAGTTTGAGGACCTAAACGGTCGATTTGCGAGTTTAGGGACCGGGATGACACAACAGCGCAAGTTTAGGGACCGCTGGTGCACTTTACTCAAAATTTTACTATTCTGCTCCACGAGTCGGCTTGGAATTGAAATAACTGACTGCGGGAACCTTCCCGCTCTCTTTTTTCACAATTTATTATTCTTATTACAACCCACTCCAAATTCTATTGTGCATTGCATGGAACCCAATATATATTAAAATCGGACTTCGTGTCATCGCTTTATGGTGCCAACGTATGAATATGGGTCATGAATCTAAATTGATACGGAGGACGTGGTGATAGTTTAGAAAATACAAAAGCAGGACGAAAAACAGGTAGTTTGGGAAGAGAAAAAAAGTAAATTTAGAAGAAGCGCTTTGGTCTTTAATATTAGGTAGATATAGAGATAGGGATATAATATGAGTTTATAGTTGATGAATTAAGATCAGTTTTGTAACTAGCATCAATTAATAAAAAATATAAAACCCATGTAAAATAAGAGTTCTTTGCAATGGCCAAAGGCTCATGCTTCCATCTGCTCGTGCCTCCATCTCTCCTACGTTGGCTGCATGCGTGTTTGTCTATTTATTAGGTAATTCCTTATGGGTGGTTGGTCTTTACACGACCTGCCCATGGCCCATGACATGGATTGTGACACGGTATCTTTTAGTCCTTCCTTACAACATTGTCTTTCTTACCACCAGCCATCTTATGCTCACACTGCCATCTCGCATTTGTTCACCCTCATGCCATCCTCCTCTTTCGTCTCCAATAGCTCCCGTGCCACAACATGTGCCACTATCGTACACTGTGGGCCTAATCTAGCCCCTTTGAGGATGTTAGCATGAAGCCACCTACCCACCTCCACCTCCATCGGCCAACCAATGCTACCTCACTACCATCGATTAGAACAACACGACATGACACTATAGTATCCATAACCCACCATCATTGTCGGCTACCAACTGCAAAATCACCAAAAGTAACAACTCCAACTTGGATCCTAACCCTAACTGTAACCCTAACCCAATTCACATGTGCAAGAGCTAATGGTTGTAGAAATTGAAAAGACAAAGAAGGAGAAACACAATGTTTCTGGTTGCTTATTAGGCTTTCTGTGTTCTTTGTTTTAAATAGGAAAACATCATTAAAATTTTCATTTCATGTAGATCTCCATGGCATGAAGTTAGTTTTGTGTTTCCCACCCCTATTGCTGCCCTAAATCTTGCTTGGTAGCACATAAGGTCTACCTCATTTGTTCCACCCCTCGCCTCCTCCATAAGATGATCCACTTGATTCATTGTGGTGCTACGGACAGTATGATTCTTGTCTAACCACTGGCTTTATCCTTTTTTTTCAAGCTTAGTGCACTATTTTCATTAATGATATGACAATGGAAGAATATATGTGGATCGCAATAAGCCAAATTCCATTCAACCTAGAAGCATGGGCATTGTTTTGGCAAAAAAAAAAACTCATGAGCAGAGAGGTCCATTGTTTCTAGTTTTAACTATCATGGTGTATTGCAGAGGAACAATACTATTTATCCTTAAATGTTTTTTCATTAAACTTTTGTGGTGACAATGAAGTGATTTCTTTTTAGCCTAGTTTAGAAATACAAAAATCATCATCAATACATACATATTGGAAGAGAATATTGGGAAGTTAATTCATTTTCACATCAATCCACGTGTTTTTGGATGGAATGAATTTTTAAACAAACACATATATAGAACTAGTAGCATCTAATGTTGATCATGGTGTGCGCTTATGTCATACTCAATTAAAATGAATTGTTTAGTCTATTCTTAGTTTCCCATTATTATGAGATACATGTGGTATGACTTTGTCAGATCCAAAGCTATTGTGTGATGACAACATCTCAGCTGTCTTCGAGATAATGATCAACACTACACCGAAGATGCAAAATCCATTACACTCCGAGAAGCAAGAGTCAGAGATTGCCTTCAACATGTATAATAAATCAATCGAGGAGCTAACCTAGATCCATTCATTTGTAGATTTTCAATTTAACATAGTTGGATTTTCAAAGAGTTAATTTCATATGTCTACTATTATCCTTGCATAAAATTCTCGATAAGTTGGAGATAGAACTTTTTCGTTATTCATCACAATTAACTTTGATTGGATTCTTGCTAGTTAAGAAGTGAACCTGAGTTTAAGCTTAGAGTAATATATTGATGCAAGTGCTACTTCTTGATGGTACGACTGATCCCAATCCACAATATTTTTTTTCATATCGAGGTTTCCATGTCAATGGAGGACATCAAATTCATAGGAAGAAACAATATCTATAGTGCATAGTATTATATCACAATATCTGATATGATCAGAGTAACTAATTGTTTCATATATTGTGCTTATGATGGTGGGTTCAAGTTTTTGAATTTAATGCCAAATTATTGGATTTCGTTTTGAAATTGTATCTCGCTCCCTTGCATAATTAATGCTCAAAACATCTTACATGGCATCTAATAAATGTACATTATACTCTCTATTGGGAGTAGCTTGATGTTTTACCCAACATTGCCACATTATATAAATTGATGTTCCAAGAAAATACCATATAGTAGTAATAAGAGAAATATTAAGTTATTGTGTCTATTCTAGGGGGTATAAATCTAAATATAGATCTAAGGTCACATTCATAAGATCATATATATGCCCTTGAGAGAAAATTCTACTTCAATTTCTTGACCATGATTTGGCTTGGAAGCAACCACCTATATATGGGTGTTCTCACTCTCTTTTTGGCTATTAATACATCCCAATTTAAATTTTATCTACTATATTAAATATATTTCTAATTGGTGGAACAAGATAAAACTTTCTAAATAGCATAGTAGCATCAATTAGGGGAAAACAAATAGGAGACCCATTTAAAATAAGGGTTGTATTTATATCCATGGTATAGCAATGTGGGTTCATGCCTCTCTCTCCTAGTCTCCTCCTAGGTTGTAACTAGGCTAGGCGCCCTTCAGTCCACGTCACGTTGCTTTGCCAAAAAATACACGAGCAGATGGGTCTATTGTTTCTAATTGTATTGCGATAATGTGCAGAGGAATGAGAGGAAATCATCCGCAAACATTGTTGCATTAGACCTTTTCTGGTGATGGTAAAGTGACTTCTTTTCATGACACATATGGGAACAAAATAATCCTCACTAATCCACAAGCGTTGGAAGGGACTAATGAGAAATTAGTTTATTAATTTTCCACTCCAATCCACTTGTATTAGGAGGGAATGGATTTATCCAAACAAACACTCTGGAGTATCTATATATATCTACATGAGATCATGGTGTGTGTGCATGCCATGTTCCATTGAAATGAATAGATCAATCTCTTATCAATTAGCTATTTCTACAAAATATATGCGGACATACTTTGTAATCTCCAAAACAAATGAAAAGTGGAGAAATCCTTACACACATTAAAGTTATGGATGGAAACATCAATCCTATGTTTCAATAATCCTATGTTTCAAAACCTTGCTTTGGATGGAAACGTCTATCCTATGTTAAAGATGTTGATCAAAACTACGCCAGATATAGGAGCCATTCCACTTTGAGAGGTTCGACTCAAAGATCATCTTAACTATGCAACATTATCAATCAATCAATCCATCTACAGTGTTTTAGTTTACATAGTTGATGCATTTGTTGTTAAAGTTTTTGAAGAGTTAGTTTTAACGTCTACTATGATTCATGCGTCCTAAATTCTAAATAATCCTAAGATGGAACATTTTCGGCAATCCATCTCTTGTACCTTTGATTGGTGTCATGCTTGTTAAGAAGTGAATCTAAGTTCGGAGTACTCTATTGATGAAAGTGTTACTTATTCATGGTAAGGTTGCTCTGAGTCCATGGTGTTATACTCATGTATATAGGTTTCCATGTCACATGGAGGGTATTAAATTTCACCGAAAAGAAAAATAAATCTACAATGCATAGTATTATTCTACAATATTCAACACTGTCAAATTAATTAATTGATTCATATATTGGCATATGAAAGCTGGGTGCAAACTATTAAATTTAGTACTCAATTGTTGGTTTCATGCCAAAGTTGTATCTCATTCTCTTTCATAGTTAATGCTCAAAACATCCCATGGATCATCTAATAAATGTATATGACACTGCCCACTAGGAGTAGCTTGATGTTGTATTAATACTATCACCTCATATAACATCACCTCTATTGTTTTAAAATAATGTTGCGATGTTGTTTCTATGAGTGGTCGTTGAACATTCACTTTAGTGCCAAAACAAAAGATATTGTGATAAAATTGTATCTTGCACATGATATAGTTTCATTCTCTCTTCCCTATTTATTTACTTGGCATGTAAAAAATCCTATATAGCACCTAATTAGTACATATAATATTGCTGACTTGGAGTAGCTTTTATTGTTTCTAAGACGCAATATTGATATCAAAGCGTAGGGTGATATCTCCTTACCATAGCAAGTGTAGCGAATGCAATGCCTTTTATTGTAAGTTGCTTTCTCATCTTGCTTCTTGCTTGCCTGCTTGCCATTGATCCCCTTTCTTGATGACATAATAAATCCTTCATTCTTTATGTAAGGACATGAGGCAATTTCACGTCCCTTCTCATTGCATCCATCACTTGGATATGAGGATATGAAATGTAAATGACCCTTCTCATTGCATCCATCACTTGGATATGAAGATATAAATTGTAGACGGCCCTTCTCGTTGCATCCATCACTATGAGGATATGAACTTTAGACGACGGGAACTACACCAACACGTACTGCATATCTTACCCAATTTAGTGGAAACACGCTAAAGATGAAGCTTTTGTCAATTTGGAAGGCAAAGATCCCAAATGTAGTTTATTTGCCTAATAAACTATACTAAAGAAAACTGAGGTTGGAAGAGAACAATCCAGTCTGCAAGCTTTGCAATAGCCAATTGGAGATATCCCAACACGTTCGATAGAAAGGAACACACTTATACAAAACAAGTGTTGTTGGTGACCAGGTGGAGCAACCAGAATCTCTAAACCAAAGAACATTAATCTATAAATAACTAGTGGAGGAAAAGTTAGACAATGAAATAACCACACAAATTTTGATGACATAATAATATAGTTTTGATGGTATATATATTTGAAAAAGGCATAAGACAACTTCTCAAGTCGAGTTTTAACCATTAATAACTTGTAAATGTTTAATTTTGCACGCGCACGGTGATAATTTTTGGGCATGCACACAAGCACATGTGTTAAGCTATATCGACATTAGAAGGGGTCGAACGGTAGCGGCCAGGATGCCAGTGGGGCAGGGCAGCGTCACTGAGGTTGTGGGAAAGGTCGGTTGAGCGGTGTGTATAGTGGGGATGCCGGATTGCTGGCTGGCAGAGGAAGAAGGTTGCTGGGATTTAACAACGACAAAGGCAGTGTTGTGCTACTAGAACTAGTGAGAGACATGCACTCGAGTAGGAGATGGAGAAGATCTTGGGAATTAGTGGCAGTAACGCCCGAGCTGGGCGAGCAGGTGGCGAAGGAAGAAAATAAAGTACAGAAAGAATGAGCAGATCTGGACGTTTCCTCCTGCAAGCACACACACTAGTAGAGTGGTTAACAAGGAGTAGTGTTCATATTTAGCGAATAATCCAATCTTTTTAAAATATCGTATCTAGATTGTTGTAATGGTTTGTTTGTGCAGTTTGTTCCTTTCCTTTTTGTTCATTCTAGTCTTTCATGTTTGTCCTTTCTGGTCTTTATTTAGTTGCACTTTTCCTAGTTGGCTACAACAAGTCATGTTTGAGGTAACCTAATCCTAACCGCAGTTTGTTTCTACTCCCTTTTCCTTCTATGTATATCTAATATAAAATCTCATGGCAACACACTTATTGCTCAAGTTGTGAAAAAGCCAGACTTATTAATTTTTGTTTCTCACTATTTGATTGATGGAGCCTATTTGGCACAACTCCAACGGCAGCCATGTGGGGTTGTGATTTTGTGTGATGGTTTAAACTTTAAACATGTGTATTTTAATTATTAAATAATGTTAAATTTGCTTAGCCAGCTTCAATTCACCGGCAACTGGATTATTGAATTGAGGATCTAGGCCATTCATCGTCCTCTCCTTTTTTTTTAGAAGAGGTGCTCTCCTATAAAATAAAAATTCAGATTGGAGGGATAATTTTTTTTTCGTAAAACGCAGTTAAATTGAGACGGGACTGTCCAAAGTTTGCATGGTTTTGATAACGAAGTTTATTGAACCAAACCCTATTTTGATCGTGTGCAACTTATACTATTAGTCTTATGATA
The DNA here is from genome assembly GCA_022457205.1 of Saccharum spontaneum. Classification (NCBI taxonomy): domain Eukaryota; kingdom Viridiplantae; phylum Streptophyta; class Magnoliopsida; order Poales; family Poaceae; genus Saccharum; species Saccharum spontaneum. The sequence goes on along the minus strand of CM039615.1, from coordinate 49,421,267 downwards.
AAATCTTTTTGTTCCTTGCTGGTTGATTGATTCATTCATGCAAGCTGAGCAGGAATCTGTTGGTTGCGGCGGATGATGCCATATACTCCCGTATAAATGTTTCGTGAGGGATATACTCAGAGGAACTTCATCTCACCCAAGTAATGCAATTTAATGTCTCTGATCTGGAACAACACTAATAATGACTTGTATTTGTGAAATGCAATTCCAGGTTCAAGCTAACTGGCGTAAGGTGAACATGGATTGATTCAGGTAGATTAAAAGATGATGATAGCGATATCAGCAGTGGATACGATCAACAAGAGTCCGTTAGCCTCACATTTTGTTTCAGCTATTACCATTACTGCTGGTGGCAGACTTCTGCACAGATGGCTTGCCAATGTGAAAAGAGTTTCTGCACAGATATCCCTAGATATATCCTGACGCTTAATTAGTTCAGTGTTAGTTCAAGTAGAGTTGTGTATATTCAATAAACAATTATCACAAGATTTGAAAGAGCTAAGATGATTGTATACACACATGTTAAATTAGGAAAGTGTAACTCATTTCTTTGGAGAGCACTGCAAACGATTCAGCAAAGAAGTTTCTAATGCAGTCTCATGAATTGAAAGACAACAAAATGCAAGAACATCGATCAAAACTTTCCTTGATTCCTAGTAGCTAGTACCTGCTGTACTAGTAGATTACTAACTCATATCCTATCCGACATCACAAGTTCAGTCTGTCATGGAAACTTTTTACAAATCAGAAGTTCAGAACAAAGACAACCAAGGGGTCAAAGGACAACAAGAATTTCAGGCAGAGGTCCTGTTCTGCTGGTCATGTTTCGGCTTGTTTCAGCTTGTTTCAGCTTATTCTCTCTCACATAATACTATTGAATCAGCCGAAACCTGCCGACTTTCCTACCTGCCGAACCAGCCCAGATACTATACAGGAGAATCTAGGGCCCCCGAACTGCCTGCACAATTACTGGTTGGAAACTACTAAAAAGATTGCACCATTACTGGTTGGAAACTACTGAAAAGTCTTTTATTCTTGACAATGGTAACTTCAATTAACCGTGCTCATTAAGAAACAGCACTACTGATGTTGGGTCACATGGGACTGAATATTATTCATCAACAAAATAATGCAGCAAACTATGGCTGAACCAGCAGGGCTAGTTAAGCACATCTGGATAGAATTAGTAGTGTTAAGCCAAGATAATGTGGACTACAGTAAAATTAGACGAGAAATCTTCGAAATGGTTAAACAAGAAATCCTGTGGACACCCATTATCTTGTTGGGCAAACAAATTTTGATAATGGGCAAGAATTTGGAATCTGCAAGCTAAATGTAGCTACAGAAACAAACACACATAAGAATTTAATTCTTTGCAGTGAATTTAAACAAACACACATAAGAATTTAATTCTTTGCAGTGAATTTGGGAGCTGTTCAGTCAGCAGTCTGTACTCTTCTGAAACTTATATATTCAGAAGCAGTAATTGCCCAGCTGCTTTGGTTTTTCATATCAGCAATCAGATAGAATGCAGCTACTGTGGTTCAACCTTGAATCGACTATTGAGCCATTCCCAATAAGAATGTAAGCAAGGCGCAACAGTAAATTGATAAAAAAACTAATTGATCAGGGCTCAGATTGAAGCGTAACCCAATCATAGAGATTGATCTCAGATGTCCAGACATAGAACAGCACAAATACTTTAACTCAGAAGAAATTAAAGCGTGAAAACAAGCACATATAGGGTGAAAACAAGCTCATGTAGTATATGTTTGTTTGCCGAATATACCAACACAATCTCCGTAAGATTATTATTTTTTCACATCTTTTCACATCAAGCAGAAACAATCAACTGGAGAAATGAACGAGCCTGTGTGAGAACAAATGAGACAACGAATTTTTTTTAATTAGGATTAACCAAGCAAAAACAATCAACTGGAGAAATGAAAGACCCGAAGGCTAGCTCCGAAAACTATACAGGACGAAAAACATTTGCCAAGCATTTATCCCACATTCGTGCAGGGCAGGTTATTTATGCAGAACATTTAAGAGTAAGATCGACCCCCCACGCGTCAATCACCTCGATCAATGAATCAATCGAACACGGCTAGCTTCTGGTACTCCTTGCCAGCGATCGCTTGGGCCATGACAGCCTCCGGGCTCACCACGCCATCGTTCTCCAAGAAGAGCTTTACCAAGTTCTTCGAGAATCCGCTCACCATCGCAACCCCTGGCTGCGTCGACGTCACCGGCGTGGAGCGCGAGTCCCGCAGGTTCCAGAACACGATCTGTGGCACCACGTCGCCGTATCCAGCGTCCCGGAACTTGCGGTTGATGGCCTCGTAGTCGGTCTCCCACCGGTTCGCCGAAGCCTGGTCGAACTCCATGTCGCTGAAGACGAACACGGTCCTGATCATCTTCTCCCGTGCCAGCCGGGCGTCCACCGCCGTGCGGAGGATTCGGTCGAACACCGCCTGGAAGTCGGTGTTGCCTCCCCAATCCATTCTTTCAACGAAACTGTATTTGTCCTTGAGGGTTTTCCCCTTGACCATGTGGATTTCCGGGCGGCGGCTGAACGTGATCACCCTGCCCGCCCATGGTTCCTCGCTGAGCTCCGAGATGAGCAAGCCCAGGGCAATGCACACCTCCATCGGGGTGCCGCCCATGCTACCGGACACGTCGCAGACGGCTATGCAGTTGCTCAGCGAGCCCTTCTTGCGGAGGTCGTCCACCATGCGGCGCCACTGCAGCTCCGACACGTCGTCAGACTCGCCGCGGTAGGCCGCGGCCGCGATCTCGTGGGGCAGGAGCGCGCCCGCCGCGATCTTGGCCTTCCCCGCCTCCACGTCCTCCAGGTACTTGCCGAAGCGCGCCTCGTCGTGCTTCTTGAACAGGGACTTGTAGCGCCTCATGGCCACGGACGCCACGCGGGCGTAGGGGAGCTGGGACCACCTCTGGGCGCTCATGTACACCTCGGGGAGCTCGAGGACCTTGCGCAGCGGCACCAGCACCTCGCGGCGGAGACGATGGAGCACGCTGTAGGCGTAGTGCTCCTCCGAAAGGTCGGCGTAGTCGGGGCTGGAGTCGCGCGGGAAGAGGCGGCGTGCGATGGCCTCGCAGAGCAGTGTCGTCCGGTCGAACGACGAGTCTGGCGTGGGGCACCACTTGGCGGCGAGCCCGATCTTCTTCTTCTTGCCGCCGGGGGCGAGCTGCTTGAGGTCAGAGGCGAGGAGGTCGGCGAAGAACTCGGCGACGCAGTCGAACAGGAAGCGGTAGGCGCGATCGCTGTAGTACGTCTCCAGCGCGTTCACGGCGAGCCTGGCCGCCTTGGGCACCTTCTTCGTGGCCTTCTTCTTCGCGGCGGCCTCCTCCTGCGGTTGCTGTGGCGTCGCCTCCTGAGGCGCCTCGGGTTTCTGCTCCACCTCCATTGCCTCGGGTTCGGGTTCCTGCTCCACCTCCATCGCCTGATCAGGCGCCTCCGTGTCGTCCACCGGGGCCACGGCTGCCGCTTTTCTGCCTCGCTTGGACTTGGACTCGGTCCTGGCGAGCGTGGCGTTGAAGTAGTCGGCGAGCGTGGGCTTGCTTGGGATCGTGCTGGCGGCCACGACGGCGGCGTAGTTCTCGCGGGCACGACTCCGTCGCTCCGCCAGCTTCGCGACGCGGACCTTCATGGCCCTGCGCTCCTTGTCGGCGTCCGCCTTGGCCTTGGCGAGCTTGCGGACGTCGGGGCCGTGGATGAGTCGGTACAGCAGCTCGGGGAAGTCCTTGAAGTAGCCGAACTCGGCGAGCGCGGGGATGTCGCAGGCGAGCGTGCGCGGGTGGCGCTCGTGCATCCACAGCGCGGCGGCGTAGAAGCCGTCCTTGTCGGACTTGCCCGTGCCGCGCACGCCGCGGAGGTTGGCGACGAGCTTGAGCGCGGTGAGCGCGTCGTGGTCCCAGGCGGCGGCGACGAGCGCGCGCACGCGGTCGGGCGCCGTGTCCGGGACCACCTGGAAGAAGAGGTCCAGGCAGGGGTTCCCGGAGCTGGCGTACGTGGCGGAGTTGTTCTCGGTGCGCGCCTTGCGCGGCGGCTCGGCGCCCGCGGCCTTGGCCTTGGCGTCGGGGTCGGGCGCGTTAAAGCCGGCGTCGAGGAGGTCGAGGAAGGGGTGCGAGGCGGGGGCCTCGGCGTCGGCGACGGCGGAGGGCGGTGGGCGCGCCCCGCGGATGGCGGGAGGGCCGAGGAGCACGGGGGCCATGGCGGAGCCGATCTAATCGGATCGGAGCGGTAGGGTTTAGGGATGGATGGATTGGTTTGTTCGATGGGAATTGCGCTGCAATGCGACGCGGTCAGGTGCATCGTTCGCTATTATAGCTGAGAGCCCGGCGTTTCTTGCGGCCTCGTAGGTCGGTGACAAAGTTGATTGTGGCCGTTGTTTGAACCGACATAGAGGCGGATGGCTCAGATTTGCTCGGTGCCCTTGATTAACGTGCGCAGCGGTTGGGTTTTTGACTTGGATTGCATTTTTTTTCAAAAGAAACAAAATCAGAAATCAGAGTTGTGCTTTCCCAAAAAAAAAAGGAAATCAGAGTTGTGCAGAGGGCCAACGGTCCGTTCGTGTGCCGGACCCCAAAGGTACCCATACTTAGGCCAGCCCATTAGCAATGAGGAAATGAAGAGAAGGCCCATAGAAAAAGGGCAGGGCCACAGCAAGACGCAGAGTCACTCGTCAATCACGATTCCAGACTGTACACCGTGGGCCAAAAGAACTCAACGTTGGGCTGCGTTTTCGACTGTTTCTTAGTGCGCGAAACGTGTTTTTTGAACCTTTTTTTTACTGTTTTTATCCTTGCCGCATGTCATAGGCAATGTTATATTTTTTATATATATAAAAACTCATAAATCGTAGGATACTAGAACTTATGATTTTAAAATTTTATGGCATATAGGTTTCACATATATTTTTTTCACGAGCGGGCTAGAACCGTATTTCATTAAGAAGGCAGGAAAGTTTTAACGTTACAAGGGAGGACGCTAGCTCGCTAGCGAGTCACAAGCAAGTCTGAGTGCCCGACGACGACGAGCGAACAAAATTACATGAAGGACTATATGGCCCTAGAGTTGTGCGACCAAAGCGCTAACAGGTTCGAGAAGCTCGAGTATCCAGCTTGGACCCAACCAGCAGCTTCTAGAACCAGCCTGCGAATGAGCGCTCCCAGGGGCCATGGACACATTGCAGAACACCCTGGAGAGTTACTTTCCTTCTAGTGTAGACATGCTGCGAGCAGCAGCATCGTGTCGAATCCAGCCTAGCCGTGTTCTTTGGTGAAGCCACCTATCCCCCAACTCATTCTCGTGCACAGTCACCATGGCCGTCAGACCGAGCGGCTCCAAGATCAAGTGATAGACCTGTCTGCTGTAAACACATCCGAGCATTAGGTGGGTCACTGTTTCGTGGCATTGATCACAGAGAGCACTCGTCGTTGTCTTGACGGCCATGGCGCTTACGCCCATGGGAAGTCCAAAGGCGCCTATGTAGAGCCAGCTAGAAGAAGAATTTAACTCGTGGAGGTGCCTTTGGCTTGCTAGAGCTCCTTGTCTCCCAACAATGTAGTCGAGCCAGCGAAGAAGGCACTATAGTCTATATGTTGACGACACCGAGTATTTTGCATTGGACGACCATCTCCAAATGAAGCAGTCAGACTGGAGAGTAAGCAGCTCCACGTCTCGGACCAACTCCCAGACCCTCAAATAGTCACACAACACCTCCATAGTGAGGACTTCGCGGATGTCGTGCACTACAGCAGGTGATCTCAAGGTGGCGGCACAACATCTTGGGCGCACTGGCATGGAGACAGAATCAAGCAGCTCAAATCACACATCATGTTGTTGCAGTACATGCTGCGACAAGAGTAATGGATCGTTCAATTGGTGGTACTTGACGTCTCTGAGATCTTTCAGAGCTATTTCACGAAACAATGTTACGTCAGTGCTAGAACCAATTTTCCCATTAAAGATCCCTAGTCATTGCTACTTGTGTGGCTTCAATTTCTTTCCATGGACATGTTGTATTCTACATTTTGAAACAGCAGAAGTAAATATATTATATTTTCTCATCCATAAAAACTTCAACATATTCTAAAAATAGAAAAAATAATCAAAATTTATGTAAGACATAATTTCTAGAATGCAAATCCACGTTGATGTTCTTCTTTACACCGTCAGCAACACCTTTACTTTTTGAACCAAAGCAATTCCTTTATTCAATAACATGGAAGATTCCAAATGCATTGGATGTAAAGATAAAACTCATGAAACAAACTTCAAGAGTTGGGCCCTCAATACACGCATACATGCATGAATGCCTAGATAAGAGGTTTGACTAGATGATCAAAACCTCATTTATTCACCTAGTTCCAAGCTAGCTAACTAGATAATTCAAATTATAGAAAATGAAAACCATTAAACTCGCAACAACTAGTCCCAAGTGAAGATAGGACCACCAATAGCACCAAGACCACTTCCAACATCACCACCAGTAGACCTTTCACTAGCAAAAGAGGATTCAGACATAAGCCTAATATTGGAGGTGCCATCACCTTGTGGAAGGCTCATGGATGTTGCTGGAAGGATGCTTGGGAGGGAGCCCATGGAAAATAATTTGGTGGCATTGCAACATATGAAGGAATTGAGTGCCACCAAGTAGGTTGGAAAATGGTGGATCTTGTAGCTGACCACTGGCTTCTACTCGATTCTCATGGTGCAAGGTAGGCAATCGATCACTGATCTCTTGCTTGATCCTTGAGAGCTCACGATACATCTCAAAGAGCTCAGTGGAATCAAGATCCTCTATGCCACCATAAACAAACTTGGAAAACCTTGACGTCTCCTAGATCTATTTGGCATGTGCCATGGTCTCATACTTTCTCTTATCCTCCATGGCCTTGGCTTTCTCCACCTGGAACAACTCATTTTGTAAGCTAGTGATTCTTGCCTTGTCTTCTTCACTGGTGTCAGAATCTATTGGTGCATTCCCTAAAACAAAAGAGTCAACAATGGGGCCCGCCTTTGGAGTGCCGAAAGAGGAAAACTTTCCAGTTTCAGACTCCAATACCATGGCAACCCTTGCACCGGTGAGGGCAGAGAGGTCAGAAGTAGCCTTGAAAAGCCCAAAGCGTCGCTTGAAGAATGTAAGACTACGATCTTTATCATCCTCAACGAACTTCACTCCTGACCTCCTTTCCCTCCTTGGCATCCTGGAAAAAACAACAACAAGATACTATAGCCAATATGCGAGCAAGCAAGGAATGTATTTCTTGCTAGAGTGATTGTGTTTTGGTGAGAATGAGGTTGCGCTACCCATCCCTTATATATAGAAGAAATTTAGGGGGAATGGGGAAAGAAATTTCGTGAGATTCAAATGAATGAAATATATTACACGTCAAGTCTTACCACATCTCACTGGACTATGGGCCATTCTTTTGTGTGGGAAACCATGGGCCTAGTTGTTAGTCGCCATTAGAAAGCGTGTAAAGAAAATTGTTCGTGAACAATAAAATTATTTTCAATTGAAATAGCTATGCGCATCTATTTACCGATTATTAGTCGAATATTTATTAGTTTGTGAAATAAAATATTGTATACGTATTGGGACCCTTAGCTATCACATTAAACATTTAAGCAGGTACTCTCTTCGTTCCAAATTATAAGACATTTTGGCTTTTCTAGGTTCATAGCTTTTACTACGCACCTAGATATATATTATGTTCTAGATACATAGCAAATGCTATGAATCTAGAAATGCCAAAACCTCTTATAATTTGGGACGGAGGAAGTATTTATTAGCATCCATTTTTAGTCTCAGCTAAGATTATCTTATACCCATATAAAATACTAAAATATTTTGGCATTAATACTTTTCAAATACATCTTAGTATGAATTAATCATTAATTAATGAATCCTTTGAGTGCAATCTTATGGATTCACTTCTAATATTGTGTTATTCCTCATCCATTGTAGTTTTTAATGAGCAATATGATAAGTCAAACATCTAGTTGGATACAATACAAACATACTAAACATGCCACCCTTAGGATAATTGAACATCAAGTGCAAAAAAAGTGTGTTCCCTCACTCTCTGAGTGTATTACACAAGATATGAGCAATATACAATTGCATGTTCACAAGTGTTTGTGTCTATTGAATCCCATCTCAATTGTCAACTTCTTGTTAAAAGAAGTTTGTTGGTGATCGTTCTAAACCATTAGAATCACCACATCTCAATGACGAATGGTGGAACTTAAGCTAGTTGGAAGATACAATTTAATTTAATTTAGACTAAACATTTACACAAGTTTTGTGCTCCAACATGTTTTTAAGGAATATCTATAATTTGATGCACAAATACAATCAACGACAAAGCTAGGAACAATTTTGAACATCTCAATGTGTATATAGTAAAGAAGCAAAGGGGTATTTGACATTGTGAAAGACTAATTCAAACCAAATATTTTGCTGCACCTTGTTGAAGAGCTAGTCAGGATGATCAAAATGGAGTTTTGGTTTACTCAATTTGGAGTCTACATGCAAAAGTTATGCAATTTGGAAGATCATGTCACTAGTTGAGGCAAGCAACTAGTCGTTGTACGGCAAGGATGGGCGGCCATAAGCGTTTTCCAAACTCCACAAAACTCATCACATGGTAAACAAACTTATCTAAGGACTCATATTCACTAGGGCATCAAGGCTGCAACAAGCCTAAACACAAAAAGGCATCCGAGAGGCACGATACCTCATCCCTTCGGTCAAAAAGTGCATCAACCTCCATCAACTGCCATCCTCCATTAGGGGCTCATCCAAGTCATTGATATGTCAAGTTGATGAAATCAATGGACTTAGCGGCATTGGTAAGGCTAACAAGCCCCACACTAACATTCAAGCAAATCGGATTTCTTACACTGCCTTCATGACATCATCCATTAGGGACTCATCCAAGCCATTCACATGTCAAGTTGATGAAAATCAATGGACTTGGCAGCATTGGTAAGGCCAACTAGATCCACACTCTAATATTCAAGCAATCAAGATTCTTACACCACCTTCAGGATACTATATAGAGCATAAACGAGAAAGGTCAACGCTAGGTGTTTTCATGCCAACAAAGTGAAAGTTCACAAGTGTTATATTGAATCACATCTCAACCATCAACTTCTCATTAAATAGAAGGGTGGTATATGCTGCTAGAAAGATTGTTGGTACTAGTTATGACGCATAGATAGATCCACAAGTGCATTGATACCGAGTAGCATTTATCCGCGAGTATTCTAGAGTATTGATTTCCATGGAGAAAATGAAGTGGGCTAGCAACGAATCAAACTCGTCCAAGATAACTAATTGAACAAGATATATGGTATTTGGAGGGGCAGGTAGCGAGGATTTTTTGTTGGTTCCTCTAAAAGTTCTAAAGAATGTTCTTAGTTAACCAAACTTACTTCAGAACATAAGATCCTTTCCAACCACCAAGAGGGATGACCCAAATAGGATTGGGATTAGGCTAGCAAAAGATTTATGAAAACACCAATCTGAACATGGTAGATTTTTGTCTACATGTCAAAGCTGTTACCCCTAGGGCTACTACAACTATATGTGGAATTAGGTACCAACTTAGGTAACTTATATCATAGTTCCTAGACACCGGTACACTATCAATTACTACTCAACTCTTGGCTGAGGAACACAACACTTGACGTGAGCAGAGATCCTGTAAGTAAAGTAAAGTAAAGTAAAGTAAAGTGAGAACTTGAACTTAATTAAATAAATAATTTAGAGATTGACGGTACTATCCCCGGATGTCACTCAAAGTTGAGCTAAATCCATCAAGGAACAAAATGGAAGAGAAGTTGATGGCTTTAGCTCCTCCATGGCTCTGTCCTCATTCTCTCCCTATTTTCTAAGTGGTGCGTTGATAGGGCTTTGCCTTGGATCAATCTTCTTGTTTGTCCTTTCATGATGAACTCAACTCCACTTTTGTAGCCTTTCCGTGGCGGTTTTGGAGCTAGGGGGTACTTGTAGAGTGAAGATGGGTCTGTTTAGCATCGGCCCATGGTCGATTGACCTCCCATAGGATTGACTGACCCTAGGATGCGTCGCCTAGGTCACACGATAGCCACTCCCTTTTATCTCTATTTCTATATCAAACCATTTTATCTCTTTTTAGTGAGGAGGTACTTAAGAAGCATGATCCATAAAAATTATTACCTTTGCCACCACTAAGTGTATCACCTTGGCTAGAAACACCAACGTAGGCTACCAATCGACACCTAAATTATACTAAATTTAGAAATTATTTTTTTGCAGAATCAGCCTTGTAAACTGGACATTTAAGCAAGCAAAAACATGTATTGTAGATGATATAAGCTCATAAATAATGACAAAATCACCATAGTCCAACCCAACAACAAAACAAAAAGACCACCCCAACAGCAGGTACTATCTCATCCAAATCAACCTTTAAGTGATCTTTAATTAAGCTATTACAGTTGCATAAACTTCAATTAAATAAATAAGCATATGTAAACTAGGTGTTTGTCTCATGAAGGTGCTACTCCCAATTACAATACATGTCGCGATCATTTGGTACCTAAAAATAAATAAACGCAATGGTGAGTAAAAACACTCAACAAGTACAATTAGAATCGAAAAATCAAATATCACACGATGATCCATAAATAAAGAACTAGGACATCAAGAAATAGTAGTTTCCGTCTGAAATAACAAACTTGAGTCCTTAGTATTTACTGATAAGGCCAAGCAAGTGGGACCAATACTTTTATAGTTCTATAATAAACTGAGCTCAAAATAAATTTAATATTTGAAATGAGCATTTTGAACGTCCAAAGTCTGACAATGAGACTTGGTGATAATTGAGGATCAAAATGGCTATTTCACCTTTGGCACATTGTTTAACAAACACAAACAAGAACGAACCCACTCTATCAGTGAGGTGGGGCGGCTGCCCCAGCTACCGGTCGGCCAACCTCAGTACCACTCCCTCTCTTTCCCCTCTCACTCTATGTCTCCATGACCTGCAAAGCTCGGTGACTTGGCTCGTTTGGAATCCTTGCTAGAGCTCGCCTAGCCTGGATCAGCAAACTTCCACCCTGTTCGGCAGGCTGTTTCTGCAGCTTATAAGCCGGCTGTGGCTGTTTTGTTGTGAGAGAAAAATACTGTTCCACGACTGATAAGCCGTGCTGATAAGAGCAGCCGAACAGGGGGTTCATATCGTTTGGTTGCTTTTGCCACCTGCCTCGTTATCTGTGCTATCAAGTTTTTCCTTATTTGCTCCAGCTAGCCAATCCGGCTCGCCCCAGCTGGTGAGGCTGACCTTGCCAAGCAAGGCCAGGCGAGACAACGCGTCAAGAAAACCAAACAAGCCCTAGTGGCGGCTTCGTCTCTGCGCATGTGCGACCGGAGAAGGAATCCAAGCGGTATGGGCTACCGTGGAGCGTGGTTGGCAATGGGTTGTATATATTGTTTGTACTGAAGCCCAACAATCCAGCTCAGGAGGCAAGGAACGAAATAGACCAGCTCCGCCCCAGCAGGACAGACGCCACACCAACTACCAAAAAGGCTTCGTCTGCTCCTGCGTGCACGTGGATGTGGTAGTTAACATGGTACAAACGTCAGAATTAGTGAATTAGTACTACATTCGTCCAAAAAAAATATAATTATAGGTTGCGTGCCAAGTAAAATAGCTCATGTTTCACCAAGTTTCTGGTGAATGGTATTCATATTTATGGCTCTAAATTAATATATTGTAAAAATACGTTTCATAATTAATCTAATGATATTCATCATAAATATTCTATAATTGGTCAAACTTAAGGTATTAAAACATAACACTGTGCTAGAATTGCATTCTTTCTAGGACAGAGGGAGCACTAACTACGCAAATATAAGCCCAATTTTGCCTTATGTGACATCAATTGACACAACCAGAATATTCAATTTCTCCTAGTGAGGTGGGGTTCTCCTAGTGTTTTGGTATTTAAAATTTAGTATAAACTTTCCCTACCAAATGTCTCCTAGGCCCTGTTTAGTTGCAAAAAAATTTGCAAAATTTTTCAACATTCTCCATCACATCGAATCTTTGAACGCATGCATGAAGCATTAAATATAGATAAAAAATAAAACTAATTACACAATTTAGACGAAATAGACGAGATGAATCTTTTAAGCCTAATTAGACCATGATTGGACACTAATTACCAATTTTGCCAAATTTTTGGCAACTAAACCGGCCTCTAGTGAGATTCTCATGTGCTATGACTAGTGAGTGTTTTATTACTACTTAAAAACACTTGGATAATTCCACCATTTTGGTAGTGTGAGAGTGAGAATGTCTCTTGATAAAATTTTAAGGCAAGTCAATTTTTTTTGTATTTTGAGTGGTTATTACGTGCAAGACAAAAATTTATTCTTCAAATTAAATGTATCGTCTTGCAACTGTGGTTGGCTTAGATTCTAGTTGGATCTCCTAAGAAAAATGACAATGAGATACAGTAATAAGAATTAGATCCAAACATTTGATTCTATAATGGGATTTTAGAATCCAACTATTTGTTCTAACACTACCATTTATGTATTCTCATTATGTAAAGATAATAATCCAGAACCCTTCATTTTTAGAATCTAGATTATACGGCCCCTATCTAAAATCATTGAGAATTAGATCCAAACTTGACTTTATTGTTTTGCTATTATTATATTTGTGCAATCACAATGTGCCTATTTGTTTTTTTGGTGTTTAGTATTATTGCCAAAGCTTGCTCCACCTAAATATTTTTTCTAGATCCGACACAAGTCGACGTGGAGTTCTGCACGGGTTGCCATTCTTCTCTTCCTATAAGCACGATATAGTTGGTCACGCTTCACTCTGAGCCTCGTTCGTTTCCTCTGGAACGACTGACTGAAAAAATTCCGAAATGGAATAGTAAATAAATTTGTATAAGCTTCGTCAGTTGGAATAATTTCTAGGCTCGTTCCACTATAACCGAGCATGCCCTGATTCTGTATCTCCACCAGAGGAAAAATTCCTATACCCGTAGCGGCCGCGAAGGTTATCCAACCGCTCGCACACTCGAGATATGTGCAAAAGTTCTGACACTGCTAATATATAAATTTGGATGGGGTCCACATAGTCTAACTCTGTTTGTCCACTGTAACCAAACTGTAACGTGGAGCCGTACACCACCGAGAGCGACAGTAAGTCAGTAACACCTCGCCCATCGACGGCCTTGCCCGGGGCTCCCGCGCCACGCACCGCAGAGCCAGCCCGAGCAACGCGAACGCCACATCAAACTGGTAGTCCCCGTGCAACCGAGCGTCCATGAACGCCGCCACCTTGTCCTGCACGCCTTCACCGCCGGTGGTCAACCTCTCTGCTTCCTGCCACAGCAATAGTTCACTGCCACCGCCACCGCCGCCGCCGTCGCACTGTAGCCGTGGACCCGAGCAGGCGCCACCTCCTTCCCGGAGAGAAGCTCGAGCATGATGACCCCGAAAGCGAACACGTCGAGGTGAGGGCCGATCGGCCCGTGCTCCAGATACTCCGGCGCCAGGTACACCCTCCGTGCCCACGACGTGGCGCGTCATCTGCGCGTCGCCGGCGGCGGCGGCGGAGACGGCGCGCTTGACACCTTGGCACGGAGACAGGCGTCGAGCAAGAACAGAGCAAACACAGCACCCGACACAAGAACACCGCATCCAACACCAGCACTGAAGATGAGCCGCTTGTTAGGTTGATCTCAGAGGCCCAGCCCAACCGCTGGGGCCTCATTCCCCTTGGATCGCGCCCTGATCGGGGGCGCCCAACCGCTCCATGGTTGGTAGGCCCCCGACGCGCTGCGCTATATAAAGGGAGTGGGGGCCGCAGGCTCGCGTCACGAGGTTCACCGTGCCCCAAACCCCACTCTACAGCCCTAGGCCATCCGATCGGCTCGCGCAGTGGCGTCGGGAAGCACCACCGCGCCGCCATCTCTCCACTGCCGCACCACAGTTCCCGGACAACGCCGGTGGAGGCCCGAAGGAAGGCGTGATCTACTTCACCGACACATCTACGCCATGGACACCTGTAACACCCCGGGTGTTATAGTGCTAATTAATCTGCCATGTCATCATAATGCATCGCAAAGCATCCTTGTTAAGTTAACATTGTTATGCATCAACAAAAACAAGTTTACTTCATTAGGTTGAATGTGTTTCTCAGTGGTGTGCTCCGAAACCGAAAACCCTAATTTCGAATACCACCGCAAATACTTAGTCCATGCCCTGCGTAATTTGAAGTGCGCGACTGTGTTGCACACTAGTGTCAAGTGTAGGGTATGAGCTCAAGTACAACATCAAAAATGAAGCTCCAAATTTGAGTTTGAATTGGAGTCCCAAAACTTGTCGCGATTTTTCCGATTCGAATTCGAATTCAAATCTGGGGAGAACTGTAAAACAATTTCGAAAGTGAATTGGTCAACCAAGAGTGACATTTGGTCAACTATGTCATGTTGGTCCAAATGATGCCCTTGGGTGAGGTTTTGATCACTAAGTAATCACAAATCAAAGTAGAAACAAATTCCAATTTGAAATCCCTCCAAAAACCCTAAATTTCAAAACCCTGTTTTACCCCTTTTGAAATAATTCAAAATCTAAGCAAAATTTGGGAAAAAGTTCAAAACCAAGTTTGTAGAACTTTTCAAGGGCTACAACTTTGGTGTTTTGAGTTTTCAAAGTTTAAGTGAAAAATGTGGAGTAATTTTGAAAATAAGCAAATTTCAGTTTTAAATCATTTTTGTCCCCAAACTAAGATTTTAAAATGGAGGCTGATTTTGAAAAAGTTTTGAACATCAAAGTTGTAGATCTGGTCAAGATAAACAACTTTGATGTTTGGAGATTTTGAAGTTTCAATATAAAATCAAAAGTAATTTCTAAATTACCAATCTGAAAAATGTGTCACTTTTTGAATTTAAACTCAAATTTCAAAATCCAAGCAGAATTTGAAAAAGTGTTCAATACCAAATTTGTAGAGCTTGAAATTCTGAAGATTTCATACATTGGAAGATTTTCAAGTTGTTATACAAATTTGAAAGTAATTTGAGAAAAACAGTTTGAATTTCAAAGTTTGGGGGGGGACAGCTACAGTGCACCGGCGAATCACACACCGGCAGCGCGCGGCATGGGCGCCGGCGAGCCGCCGACGTCGCGCTGGCCGCTTCCACGGTCTTCTAGCTTGCCACCGCGACCACAGGAACCGTTTCTCGATCTCCAGCCGCTTCCTTTGCTTCACAGCTCTATAAAAGAACCGACATCACCACTGTCGCCGTCGGTTTCATCATCGCCGCCGCCACCGTCCTTCTTTCTCCGGCCAAATTCGCCCTCCCTGCTCCACCGCAGCCGTCTCCATCTCGCCAATCGCTCCGCCTCATTCTTGCGCATCTAGTGAACCAGCTGAGCTAGCCCAATTCCGCCTGGATCGCCGGGGAGCCGTCGTCTTCTACCTCGGGTCGCCGCCGCTTCAGTTGAGCTCCGCCACCGTCGCCAGCCGCCTCCAGTGCCTCCCCGCTCCAACCGATCACTCCATCGTGATCGTGGTACGCCCCTGATGCTCCCTGACCCCTCGCTTTAACCGCTACTGCTTTGTATCGTCGAGTCGCCGGTCACCGTCCCCGTCGAGCCGCCACCGTCGTCGGTGAGCAGTTGCCGGAGCCTGCGCTAGGGCGTTTAGTAGCAAAACGGGTTCGCCAGGTCGTGTAGAAGATGTTGGTCGGCTCGGTTGGTCGTTGGGGTCACCGGTCGTCGGCCGGCCACCGCGGGGAAGCAAGCGAACGCGCGGGAGAGCGAGAGGAAGGTGATGACATGTGGGACCGTGCTGTCAGCGAGCGCGAGAGAGAGAGCGCGGGCGCAGGCGGAGCTGGCTGGGCTGGGCCGCAGTTGGGCCATCGCGTGCGGGCGCGGGCGCGCTAACGGGCCGGACCGAGGAGAAGCGGCCCGAGTTCAGTTTTTGATTTTTTCGTTTTTGTTTTTCTTTTTCAAATAAATGAATAGTGTTGATTATTTATTTATTTGTTTAAAAATTGTGTAGAGTTCCAAAATTCATGAAAATTTTTGTATAAGCTTCTCAATGTATAAACTATCTAGGAAAAATGTTAAATCATGAATTTGAATACTTTTTGCAGTAGAAATAATTGGTTCCAATAAAGATTAAATGCAACTTTCAGTAATTTTATTAATTAATTTATTTATCCAAAAATTATGAAATTAATTATGGCACTGTTATAAACCATTGTTAACCCATAGAAAAAGTTTGAGCTTGTTTAGATAAAGTTTGATTAATTCCTAATTATGCCCTAATTACTTAAATAGAAAATAAATGTTAATTTGAGAACTTTAAGTGTTGTGTGCCTTTTGATTGAGTGATGTCCTTAGGTCACTACCCTTTTGTGATCTCTGGCACTTTAATTTCATGATTGAGCTCGTTAGTAACTTATTAGATTAAAAGCTGGTATCGTGGAAACTCATCGCTACTAGTTAGTAGGTTTTCTGTTTACGACTGTACCGTGAAGGGAAGTTGTAACCGAATCGTAAACGTGGCATGTTATCATCAAGCATCATGTTTATCATTGAGCATCATGTTAAAGCATGTTATGTATCCGTGTAGTCACCGCTTTCGAAGAAGCCGAAGTCGTCGAGCAGGCCTCCGGAGAAGAGCGATCGTCAGTGGGTTCCGGACCAGACGTTGGAGTCTCCGAGTCTGAGTCAGTCGTCGTGTCCGAGCAAGGCAAGCCCCGGTGCATTTAAACCCTACCTTGAATTTTATAAATGTTTTATTATTCATATTATGGTTTATTGCATTAAGTAATTAGGAGTTGCGTGATAACCTAATTGCTGCATTATCATCCTTGATTATTGCAATACTACCTTGATACCTGTTTTACGGAAAATGCGTAGTATGCTTCGCTATGCTTAGAAGTTAAGCTTTTAAATGAAATGTTTATATAGCCATGACGGCACTCTGAATGAATAATGAAATATCTGAAAGAACTTGTAAGATCGGGCGGGTGGTTTGGCCACTGCTAACGTGCATTGGGAGAGGAGTCCCAATGTATTGTTTCCGCCTTATCAGTTAAGGACCGTACGTTGTTGGCCCTCGTGTCATGGAGTTTTTATTAGTACTAGCCATGTGCCCATGTCGGGTAAGCCTTACTTTGGCTAGTCCATTACGAGAACGTCTAACCTCGCACTGGGAGTGGAGAGATGGCGAGAGTAACGTGTACCCTCGGGGCTAGAATGTGGCCGGGTTCGAGGAGTACTGTGCTCTCGGGTGGCGATGGACACGTTCTGGTTTTGGGTTATTCGGGTAAGAGTTGATATATGTTAGATTCGGTTCTACATATGTCGGGTGGTTAGGAATCCCCAGCTGGGTAAATGAAGCGGTTCGAATCGTCGTTACTCTACGAGAAAGGAGTCTTGGCCTTGCACCAACATCGTAGTTAAGAACTGGAATTGAAAGAAAGAATAAGAAAGGTTTTGATGATAATTACTTTGATCTAGATTAGGATCACCTAGATTTGGTTAATGAACCATCAATGGTAAAAGTAAAATGTTGAAGATAAGGACTTACCTTAGTAAGCTTTTCTGCAAAAGAAAATCTTGATTCTGATTTACCCGTACCTTGATTCCCTAAAGCTAGCATGCCCTTGGAGTCTTTGTCTTAGTCGGGTAAGTCTTGTTGAGTACTTTCGTACTCAGGGTTTGTTGAACCCCTTGTTGCAGGTGCGGTTCATGAACAAGTCTGCTTCGAGCCTTGTTGCATGACCGTCGTGGTCGAAGAAAGCGACGACGAGTAGACTGTGTGGCCTTTGGGCAAGGCATCTCGGTTGGGTGTTGTAATAAAGTTACTACCGATACTTCTCTACTAATGGTTTGTAATAATGTACATAAGGTTTGAAGTTTGAAAACTGGTTTGTAAACCTATGTTATTGTAAGACTTCCGCTACTTTACTCTGTTGAATATTTTGAATAAACTGTTGTAATATTGCAATACTCCTGTGATTGGATCCTGTTCGGAGGAAAGCAGGCCTTTTAAGTTATGGTGAACATAAGTACGACTGTCAGAGGTCATTATGACAATGACGTGTACTTGTGGGCCATCATAATTAGGAGGTTCTGTGACAGCTGGTACCAGAGCATAATCACTCGAGTTATTGTAGTATTACTTTGCAAAACTTCAAAATGTTTTGGGTCAAATAAACTTAATATTGATATTTTGGGTCCAAATTGCTTTTGCTTATCTTAATCTATTCTATAGTTTCCTTAGCTCATATTTGAAAGCTTCGTAGTGAAGTATCTTGTATAGTGCCCTATGTTATAAAGTTTGCATGTGTTACTTAATCTTTCTGTTAGATCGTAAGTGCGATGCATGCATCATGTTTAATTAACCTGCTTAAGTTACCTTCCCTTTTAAAGTGGTTTGGGTTAAGTAAGGTTCAATCCTATTCATGCTAACCTTCAGATTCCCCTATCTGTTCTCATCGTCCTAATTCTATCTTGCTTTAGGATGGCACGTGTGAAGACAACTCCTCGCAAGAAAACGGGTCCGCAAGGAGTGCCGCGTCATCAGTTGGTCACCAGAGTTGATGGAGCAAGCAGTAGCCGTAATCCGAACCCGGATTCGGAATCAGAGGTTGCAAGGCTTACATCAGAAGTGGAGCGACTGAAGCGTAATATGCGTTTTTGGAAACAGTTCCAGAATGAGTCTCTGGAAAAGGAGACAGAAGCCAGAGCTCGTGTTCGAGAGCTGGAGCTTTATGTGACAAACCTGGAGCAGTACAATACTGTTCTGCATGAGGAAGTCCATAGGCTAAATGATCTGATGAATCCTAATCATCAGCCCCAGGCAGTGGAAGATGATGTTGGTGCCGTGATTGTTCCTGGTGTAGAGGACAATAATGAAGATGAACCCATGATGGAAAGTGGGGATGATGCAAGTCATGTCACTGGTGCAAGTGTTCCAGAGGTTGATGATGGAGTGCTCGTGATCAGCGATGATGATGAGGAGTGAAGTGTTGACATGGATGGCTATGTAATATAGTAGTCTTTCCTGCTTTCTAAGAACCTTAGTGGGTAGTTTCTTGCTTGCGAGCAAGTTTGTAATGAAATAATGTAAGATAAGTTTGTATGTGTATACAAGTTCCGTTTTAACTGCTTTTTAATTCAATAAAGCGATGTATATAAATATGGTTTGTGTACAACAGATGGACGGTACTGGAACTTCCCAGGATGGGGACAATACTCCGAATCCCCCACCGTTTCCACCTACCTTGGCTGAGGCTATTGCCGCTTTGGTTAATGCCACTACACTGTTGGCTCAGAATCAGAATCAGAATCAGAATGGAAATCAGGGTCGTCGAGGCCGTAACAATGGAGGGGAAACCACCTATGTGGATTTCACCGATACCCGTCCACCAGTATTCTCAAAGGCAGATGAGCCGCTAGAGGCGGATGACTGGCTCCATACCATGGAGCAGAAGTTTGAACTGTTACAGTGCACGGAGCACCAGAAGCCCGTGTTTGCAGCGCAGCAGCTTAGAGGTGCCGCAGGGGCGTGGTGGGCGAATCTGGTCGCCGCACGGCCTGCTGGCCACCGTGTCACTTGGCAGGAGTTTCGTGAAGCCTTCAGAGCACATTATATTCCAGATGGTGTCATGGCCATGAAGCTAGAGGAGTTTCTCTCGCTGAAGCAAGGGAACCAGACAGTTCTGCAGTACGTGGGTAAATTCAATCATCTATCCCAGTATGCAGCGGAATATGTGAACACTGATGCAAAGAAGAAAAGCTGTTTCATGAGAGGATTGAGTACCAGAATCCAGGAAGCATTGGTCACCTGTTACAATGCTACATACCATGAGATAGTCAACGTGGCTATTGCGTCAGAAGAGAAGTCCAGACTGCACAAAGAGTCGAAGAAAAAGAAGCCAGTGTTTTCAAGCCCATCTGGCGGCATTAAGAAGCGCCAGAAGTTTATTTACCACCCACAGAATCATTTCCGCCCAACCTATCGTCCACCGCAATACCAAGCTCAGCCGCAGACGTTTTATCGTCCTGCCGCAACCCCGCAGTTCACCCAACAGCCGAATGCCCCTGGTATTCGAAACCAAGCACCAGTCACCCATAACTTTCCCTGCTATAATTGTGGAAAGCCAGGCCACTTTTCAAAGGACTGCCCGTATCCAAGGCAGTACAATCCCAACTATCCCAGAGCTCCTGTACCACAACAGCAACAACCTCAGAGCAAGAACAATAATCTGAATGTTCAGAAGGGTAAGGGTGAGAAGAAGAAGACCGGACGTGTATTCTATACTCAAGCAAGTGCAATCCCAGAGGGAGAACCTGTTATGATGGGTATGTTCCCTGTTGCTAATCATCCAGCAGTACTGTTATTTGATTCAGGTGCATCGCATACATTCATAAATCGCACCTTTGTTGTTAAGCATGACATTCCAATTATGGGAACACAAGAAGAGTTCTTTATTCAGTCGCCCGGGGGACGACTGTGTACTAAGGAGATGGTACGTGACGTACCTATAGAGTTAGGTGGGCATATATTCCCTACCTCAATGATAATATTACAGAAACAGGATATAGATGTAATCCTGGGTATGAATTGGATGTATCAAAGAGGAGCCCTTATAGATGCACTGCACAGAACTATAAGGTTGAACCTGCCAGATAATAAATCTCATCTTCTTATCCAACTTCCTATCCCAAAGAGAACCGTTGAAAGGTTATGTGCAACTTCAGTACAAGAGGTTTGTGATATACCAGTAGTTTGTGAATTTCCAGATGATCTACCAGGTCTGCCACCAGACAGGGATGTAGAGTTTGTGATTGAGTTAAAACCGGGTACTGCCCCAATATCCCGGAGAGCTTACAGAATGCCACCCAATGAATTGGCAGAACTCAAGGATCAGTTGCAAGAGTTACGTGACAAAGGTTTTATCAGACCCAGTTCCTCACCATGGGGATGTCCAGCTCTGTTTGTTAAGAAGAAAGATCAGACTTTAAGAATGTGTGTTGATTACCGACCGCTGAATGAAGTAACCATTAAGAATAAATATCCGTTGCCACGCATTGATCTGCTCTTTGATCAGCTTGCGGGGGCAAAGGTATTTTCAAAGATCGATCTTCGATCAGGGTACCATCAAATCAAGATTCGACCTGAAGATATCCCAAAGACTGCATTCACCACCAGATATGGGCTGTATGAATACCTAGTTATGTCTTTTGGTCTTACCAATGCACCGGCACATTTCATGTATCTGATGAACTCAGTTTTCATGCCGGAACTTGACAAGTTTGTGGTTGTATTTATTGATGATATTCTGGTATATTCCAAAAGTAAAGAAGAGCATGTTGAGCATCTCAGAGTTGTTCTGAATCGTCTGAGAGATCACCAACTGTATGCCAAGTTCAGTAAATGTGAGTTTTGGTTAAGAGAAGTGCAATTCTTAGGCCATGTATTGTCAGCTGAAGGAGTAGCAGTAGATCCTGGCAAGGTGAAAGATATTCTGAATTGGAAACCACCAATCTCAGTTCATGAAGTCCGAAGTTTTCTAGGGATGGCGGGTTATTACCGTCGATTCATACCTGACTTTTCAAAGGTAGCCAAGCCGATCACAGAGTTGTTGAAGAATCAAACTAAGTTCATATGGTCTCCAGAATGTGAGAAAGCTTTTAGAATTCTAAAGAAGTCATTGACGACTGCTCCAGTTTTGGCACAACCAGATATAGAAAAGCCATTTGATGTATATTGTGATGCCTCGGGTATTGGCCTTGGTTGTGTATTGATGCAAGAAGGCAGAGTCATTGCTTATGCCTCGAGACAGTTGAAGCGCCATGAAGAACATTATCCGACGCATGATCTTGAACTTGCAGCTGTAGTTCATGCATTAAAAATCTGGCGTCATTACTTGTTAGGTAATACTTGCCACATGTATACAGATCACAAGAGTTTAAAGTATATCTTTACTCAGTCAGAATTGAATATGAGGCAAAGAAGGTGGCTTGAATTGATAAAGGATTATGATTTGGAAGTACACTATCACCCTGGTAAAGCAAATGTGGTTGCTGATGCACTCAGTCGAAAGAACCATTGCAATTGTATGACTGTGAAGCCAATGGATTACAGTTTATGTTATGAACTGGAAAAGTTGAATATTGAAATAATTCAACAAGGTCAGTTGACTAATGTCACAGTAGAATCAACAATCAAAGATCAGATTGTGTCTGCACAGAGAAATAATTCTGGAATAGCTCATATCAAAGAAAAAGTTAGAACTGGTCAGCAGACAGATTTCAGTATTGATGATGCAGGTGTCCTGTGGTTTAAGAACCGGCTAGTGGTCCCAAAGATTTCAGAGTTACGTCAGCTCATTCTTGATGAAGCACATAGTACAAGGTTTTCTATTCATCCAGGGAGTAACAAGATGTATCAAGATTTGAAACAGAGATTTTGGTGGACCAAAATGAAAATTGAGATTGCTAAGTATGTTGCCCGATGTGATACTTGTCGCAAAGTGAAAGTTGAACATTTGAAGCCGGCAGGAATGTTACAACCCTTGCCTATTCCATCCTGGAAATGGGAAGATATTAGTATGGATTTCATTACTGGGTTACCCAAGACTTCAAGAGGCTTTGATTCGATTTGGGTCATTGTGGACCGTTTGACTAAGTCAGCTCACTTTGTACCTGTGAAGGTTGACTATAGAGCATCTAGATATGCAGAAATATATGTCACTCGGATTATGAGTTTACATGGAATACCTAAAACAATTGTTAGTGACAGGGGTACTCAATTTGTTTCGCAATTTTGGAGGCAGTTTCAAAAGTCGTTGGGTACTAAACTTCTTTATAGTACAGCCTATCATCCACAAACTGGGGGACAGACTGAGAGAGTAAATCAAATTTTGGAAGATATGTTGAGATCCTGTGCTCTCACCTATCAAGATCAATGGGATGAATGTTTACCATTAGCAGAATTCTCATACAACAATAGCTATCAAGAGAGTATCAAAATGGCACCGTTTGAAGCATTGTATGGCCGCAGGTGCAGAACTCCGTTGAACTGGTCAGAACCAGGAGAAAGATGGTTTTATGGAGTTGATCTAGTAAAGAAAACAGAAGAAAAGGTTAGGCAGATACAAAAGAACTTAAAAGTTGCTCAGTCTCGACAAAAGAGTTATGCAGATAAAAGGCGTAGACCTTTGATGTTTAAAGTGGGAGATTATGTTTATCTGAAAGTGTCACCCATGAAAGGAGTTAATAGATTCGGAGTCAAAGGCAAGCTCGCACCACGTTATATTGGTCCTTTTCAGATCATTGAGAAATGTGGAAAGGTGGCATATAGATTAAAGCTACCTGAACAACTGTCAGCCGTGCACAATGTGTTTCATGTATCACAGATGAAGAAGTGTCTGCAAGTGCCTGATCAAGTTGTTGATGTGGAGGGGGTTGAACTTGAGCCTGATTTGACATATTCTGAATATCCTGTCCGAGTCTTGGATCGAAAGGATCGTGTTACCCGGAGTAAAACAATTAAATGGTACAAGATACAATGGGATCAACATTCAGAGGAGGAAGCCACCTGGGAATCGGAAGAGTATCTGTTGGAGAATTTCCCGGAGTTCTTTGCTTCTATCTAGGTTGCAATTTCTTCTTTAAATTGTAACCTATCCTTTTAAAATCCTTGTAATGTAGAAAACCCCTACCTGTTTTGTAGACAAGTCTTGGACGTGTTTGCTTGACACGTTTCCTTTTCCATTACTTAACTCAAGGCTTTAAATCTCGGGACGAGATTTCTTTAAGGGGGAAGGGCTGTAACACCCCGGGTGTTATAGTGCTAATTAATCTGCCATGTCATCATAATGCATCGCAAAGCATCCTTGTTAAGTTAACATTGTTATGCATCAACAAAAACAAGTTTACTTCATTAGGTTGAATGTGTTTCTCAGTGGTGTGCTCCGAAACCGAAAACCCTAATTTCGAATACCACCGCAAATACTTAGTCCATGCCCTGCGTAATTTGAAGTGCGCGACTGTGTTGCACACTAGTGTCAAGTGTAGGGTATGAGCTCAAGTACAACATCAAAAATGAAGCTCCAAATTTGAGTTTGAATTGGAGTCCCAAAACTTGTCGCGAGTTTTCCGATTCGAATTCGAATTCAAATCTGGGGAGAACTGTAAAACAATTTCGAAAGTGAATTGGTCAACCAAGAGTGACATTTGGTCAACTATGTCATGTTGGTCCAAATGATGCCCTTGGGTGAGGTTTTGATCACTAAGTAATCACAAATCAAAGTAGAAACAAATTCCAATTTGAAATCCCTCCAAAAACCCTAAATTTCAAAACCCTGTTTTACCCCTTTTGAAATAATTCAAAATCTAAGCAAAATTTGGGAAAAAGTTCAAAACCAAGTTTGTAGAACTTTTCAAGGGCTACAACTTTGGTGTTTTGAGTTTTCAAAGTTTAAGTGAAAAATGTGGAGTAATTTTGAAAATAAGCAAATTTCAGTTTTAAATCATTTTTGTCCCCAAACTAAGATTTTAAAATGGAGGCTGATTTTGAAAAAGTTTTGAACAGCAAAGTTGTAGATCTGGTCAAGATAAACAACTTTGATGTTTGGAGATTTTGAAGTTTCAATATAAAATCAAAAGTAATTTCTAAATTACCAATCTGAAAAATGTGTCACTTTTTGAATTTAAACTCAAATTTCAAAATCCAAGCAGAATTTGAAAAAGTGTTCAATACCAAATTTGTAGAGCTTGAAATTCTGAAGATTTCATACATTGGAAGATTTTCAAGTTGTTATACAAATTTGAAAGTAATTTGAGAAAAACAGTTTGAATTTCAAAGTTTGGGGGGGGACAGCTACAGTGCACCGGCGAATCACACACCGGCAGCGCGCGGCATGGGCGCCGGCGAGCCGCCGACGTCGCGCTGGCCGCTTCCACGGTCTTCTAGCTTGCCACCGCGACCACAGGAACCGTTTCTCGATCTCCAGCCGCTTCCTTTGCTTCACAGCTCTATAAAAGAACCGACATCACCACTGTCGCCGTCGGTTTCATCATCGCCGCCGCCACCGTCCTTCTTTCTCCGGCCAAATTCGCCCTCCCTGCTCCACCGCAGCCGTCTCCATCTCGCCAATCGCTCCGCCTCATTCTTGCGCATCTAGTGAACCAGCTGAGCTAGCCCAATTCCGCCTGGATCGCCGGGGAGCCGTCGTCTTCTACCTCGGGTCGCCGCCGCTTCAGTTGAGCTCCGCCACCGTCGCCAGCCGCCTCCAGTGCCTCCCCGCTCCAACCGATCACTCCATCGTGATCGTGGTACGCCCCTGATGCTCCCTGACCCCTCGCTTTAACCGCTACCGCTTTGTATCGTCGAGTCGCCGGTCACCGTCCCCGTCGAGCCGCCACCGTCGTCGGTGAGCAGTTGCCGGAGCCTGCGCTAGGGCGTTTAGTAGCAAAACGGGTTCGCCAGGTCGTGTAGAAGATGTTGGTCGGCTCGGTTGGTCGTTGGGGTCACCGGTCGTCGGCCGGCCACCGCGGGGAAGCAAGCGAACGCGCGGGAGAGCGAGAGGAAGGTGATGACATGTGGGACCGTGCTGTCAGCGAGCGCGAGAGAGAGAGCGCGGGCGCGGGCGGAGCTGGCTGGGCTGGGCCGCAGTTGGGCCATCGCGTGCGGGCGCGGGCGCGCTAACGGGCCGGACCGAGGAGAAGCGGCCCGAGTTCAGTTTTTGATTTTTTCGTTTTTGTTTTTCTTTTTCAAATAAATGAATAGTGTTGATTATTTATTTATTTGTTTAAAAATTGTGTAGAGTTCCAAAATTCATGAAAATTTTTGTATAAGCTTCTCAATGTATAAACTATCTAGGAAAAATGTTAAATCATGAATTTGAATACTTTTTGCAGTAGAAATAATTGGTTCCAATAAAGATTAAATGCAACTTTCAGTAATTTTATTTATTAATTTATTTATCCAAAAATTATGAAATTAATTATGGCACTGTTATAAACCATTGTTAACCCATAGAAAAAGTTTGAGCTTGTTTAGATAAAGTTTGATTAATTCCTAATTATGCCCTAATTACTTAAATAGAAAATAAATGTTAATTTGAGAACTTTAAGTGTTGTGTGCCTTTTGATTGAGTGATGTCCTTAGGTCACTACCCTTTTGTGATCTCTGGCACTTTAATTTCATGATTGAGCTCGTTAGTAACTTATTAGATTAAAAGCTGGTATCGTGGAAACTCATCGCTACTAGTTAGTAGGTTTTCTGTTTACGACTGTACCGTGAAGGGAAGTTGTAACCGAATCGTAAACGTGGCATGTTATCATCAAGCATCATGTTTATCATTGAGCATCATGTTAAAGCATGTTATGTATCCGTGTAGTCACCGCTTTCGAAGAAGCCGAAGTCGTCGAGCAGGCCTCCGGAGAAGAGCGATCGTCAGTGGGTTCCGGACCAGACGTTGGAGTCTCCGAGTCTGAGTCAGTCGTCGTGTCCGAGCAAGGCAAGCCCCGGTGCATTTAAACCCTACCTTGAATTTTATAAATGTTTTATTATTCATATTATGGTTTATTGCATTAAGTAATTAGGAGTTGCGTGATAACCTAATTGCTGCATTATCATCCTTGATTATTGCAATACTACCTTGATACCTGTTTTACGGAAAATGCGTAGTATGCTTCGCTATGCTTAGAAGTTAAGCTTTTAAATGAAATGTTTATATAGCCATGACGGCACTCTGAATGAATAATGAAATATCTGAAAGAACTTGTAAGATCGGGCGGGTGGTTTGGCCACTGCTAACGTGCATTGGGAGAGGAGTCCCAATGTATTGTTTCCGCCTTATCAGTTAAGGACCGTACGTTGTTGGCCCTCGTGTCATGGAGTTTTTATTAGTACTAGCCATGTGCCCATGTCGGGTAAGCCTTACTTTGGCTAGTCCATTACGAGAACGTCTAACCTCGCACTGGGAGTGGAGAGATGGCGAGAGTAACGTGTACCCTCGGGGCTAGAATGTGGCCGGGTTCGAGGAGTACTGTGCTCTCGGGTGGCGATGGACACGTTCTGGTTTTGGGTTATTCGGGTAAGAGTTGATATATGTTAGATTCGGTTCTACATATGTCGGGTGGTTAGGAATCCCCAGCTGGGTAAATGAAGCGGTTCGAATCGTCGTTACTCTACGAGAAAGGAGTCTTGGCCTTGCACCAACATCGTAGTTAAGAACTGGAATTGAAAGAAAGAATAAGAAAGGTTTTGATGATAATTACTTTGATCTAGATTAGGATCACCTAGATTTGGTTAATGAACCATCAATGGTAAAAGTAAAATGTTGAAGATAAGGACTTACCTTAGTAAGCTTTTCTGCAAAAGAAAATCTTGATTCTGATTTACCCGTACCTTGATTCCCTAAAGCTAGCATGCCCTTGGAGTCTTTGTCTTAGTCGGGTAAGTCTTGTTGAGTACTTTCGTACTCAGGGTTTGTTGAACCCCTTGTTGCAGGTGCGGTTCATGAACAAGTCTGCTTCGAGCCTTGTTGCATGACCGTCGTGGTCAAAGAAAGCGACGACGAGTAGACTGTGTGGCCTTTGGGCAAGGCATCTCGGTTGGGTGTTGTAATAAAGTTACTACCGATACTTCTCTACTAATGGTTTGTAATAATGTACATAAGGTTTGAAGTTTGAAAACTGGTTTGTAAACCTATGTTATTGTAAGACTTCCGCTACTTTACTCTGTTGAATATTTTGAATAAACTGTTGTAATATTGCAATACTCCTGTGATTGGATCCTGTTCGGAGGAAAGCAGGCCTTTTAAGTTATGGTGAACATAAGTACGACTGTCAGAGGTCATTATGACAATGACGTGTACTTGTGGGCCATCATAATTAGGAGGTTCTGTGACAACACCTCCGGATCCGCTCCCTCCAACGACGGTTTAACTTCTAAAACCCTAGATCTACCTCATAGTACATCACAGTTTGTTCTCTTTGTATCCCGATTCCCGTTCGCGCTACTAGTCTTAGATCCTAGCAAGTCTATCAATGGTATCAGCCGATCTAGTAGTAGATCGGGCTCGGGAATCTTCTAGAACGAACAGCAAGTAACTAGAAAGGGGTTTTTTTCCTTTTCAAACCCTAACCCTAGCCAGCGCAAGAACCAAGAACCCTAACCCTAGCCAGCGCAAGAACACGGAACCCTAACCCTAAAAGCAAAGAGGAAGGGCCGGGGGGGATCCATGCACTTACCTTTTGCCGCGGTCCTCCCCGCACCGCCGCCGGGTCGCCGACGACCGAGACAAGCACAGAGACCGGCCGGGGACTCCACGCCGCCGTGCGGCTCTCCGTAACCGGCCATCCAGTGAAGCACCGCGCTCGGGCAACGCGCTCGAAACCTCTGGACGGCGGCGCGCTCATCCATCGGAGAGCACGCGCACCGGCCAGGGGCTTCGGGGCGTCACCGTGTTTCCTCTCCGGCCGCCGCAGGGAGCTCCGTCTCCTTTTGCTCTTCGGTGCGGTGAGAGAGATGAACCAAGGCAGAGAGAAAGAACAGGCGTCGGTGAGAATGAGTTAGGGTTTCGTCCGGCGGCCGCATCCACGGGTTTTGTTCACGCGACTTCGCAGGAGAACCGTCGGATGAAATCCAACGGCTCTCGGCTGCTGGACCCGAGCTCAGCCCAGGCGGGTTTCGGCGTTGGGCCGAATGCGCGCCGCCGGCCCAGGTTGCGGCCTGGCTGAGCACACACCCCCCCGCGCGCAGTCGGGCTGGGCCGCAAGTGGCCGTGGGGTGCTTCGTTGGCCGCGGCCCGTTAAGCACAGTGCATTTTTTCATTTTCCTTTTTTATTTTTCAGAAGCATTTAATATTTATTTTGCCCAGTTATTAAACTCTATTTAATTGCACCAACGTGTTTATTACTTAGAGATCAAGTCAGCAAGTTATGCTTCTGAAAAATAGCAAGTTAATTCAAGTTTTCCGCTGCGCAAGCTCTAATATTTTATGCATTTATTCTATTCTGCCCAACGGTGATTAGAATTTATGTAAAGGGTTAATTTTTGTATATCTTGATTTTGACCAACGTTAAATTAAGATATGCAATTATTTTTTTCCTAGATTTACTATTCATGTCCTCACTGTTCTATTATGTTTAATTTCAGACCAAGCTCTCAATGCGATGCACTTTATTAGTGCAATCCCAAAGCTGACGGGACAGAACTATGTTCTGTGGCGAGAAGAACTTGATGCTGCTCTAGTACTTGCAGAGATAGATTTGGCTCTTCAGGAGCCAAAACCCACTGAGCCAGAGGAGCCCGAAAGGGCCCAAAATGAGACCGATGAAGCTTTTGCTAATCGGAAGCGAGACTATGCTCCCATTAGAGCAAAGTATGATCTTGAGAAATACAAGTGGGAAAAGTCAAACCGCAAGTGCAAGATTGTCATCAAGAAAACCATCACAGAGGGCTTAAGAGGTGCCATCCCAGAATGTGAAACAGTAAAAGAATATCTTGAGAAAGTAAAGAATCAGTTCACTGGTTCCACCAAAGCTCATGCTTCCACACTGATCCAGAAACTCACCAACATGAAGTTCACAGGTGGGAGTGTGAGAGAGCACATTCTGAGCATGAGCACCATGGCAGCCAAGTTAGACAAGCTAAAGATGCCCCTGGCAGATGGTTTCATCATTCACTTAGCTCTAAACTCTCTCCCCAAAGAGTATGAGACATTTGTTGTCAATTACAATACACAGCCAGAGGATTGGGATTTAGAGAAGGTGATTGCAATGTGTGTACAAGAAGAAGAAAGGCTAAAGAATGCAAATGGTGGTTCTGTGAACTTTGTCAAAGGAAAGAACAAGAAGCCATTCTACAACAAGAAAGCTCCAGATGCCTCCACCTCTCATAACAAGGGAGGAAACTCTTCACAGCACAAAGCACAGCCAAAACAAGACAACCAGCAGAAGCAGGAGGACCCGGATCGCTGTAGATGGTGCAATGAGACAGGGCATTGGAAGCACGACTGCCCTAAGTTCATGAGACACTGCCTAGTAAAGGGGATTCAATGGAGGGAGAACCCTTCAAAGAGGAGAAAGACAGATTAAGGTGGCCATTGGCGTTGAAGATGAAGTACGAGCCATAGGAAATCTATCTCTAGACTTAGCTAGTGGTTTCACACTTCAGTTGCATGATGTTCTTTATGTTCCCTCTTTAGCCAGAAATTTGATTTCAGTTTCATGTTTGTCAGACTATGGTTTTGATTGTCATTTTAGCAAGAACAATTGCAAGTTACAGTTAAATAATCAGTGTGTGGGTCTTGCCTTCCGACAAGACAAACTTTATTTATTATCTACGTCTGAGAATGTGAATGCTGAATGTAACAATGCTGAGAATGCAATACCCGCAGATGCTAGCAAGAAAAGGAAAAGAATTAATTCCTCATCAAAATTATGGCACTGTCGTTTAGGCCATATTTCGAGGAGGAGAATAGAACGCTTAGTCAAAGAATCAATACTCCCACCACTAGAACTCTCAGAGTTAGAGCAATGCGTTGATTGCATTAAAGGCAAGTTAGCAAAGAACATAAAGAAAGGCGCTAAGCGAAGCACGGGAGTACTAGAATTGATCCACACAGACATCTGTGGACCTTTTCCAGTAACATCTGTGGATGGTTTTGATTCCTTCATCACATTCACAGATGACTACTCTCGTTTTGGATATATATATCCAATCAAAGAACGTTCAGAAGCTTTAGACAAGTTTAAGATATTCAAGGCTGAGGTTGAAAATCAACTAGACAGAAAAATCAAAGTAGTGAGATCTGATCATGGGGGGAGTACTACGGTCGACATACCCCTTATGGACAAGTTCCTGGACCTTTTGCAAGGTTCTTACAGGAAAATGGCATAGTAGCCCAGTATTCAATGCCGGGCGACCCACAGCAAAATGGAGTAGCAGAAAGGCGTAACCGTACTCTGATGGATATGGTGCGCAGCATGATGAGCTATTCCACTCTGCCACTGAGTTTGTGGATGGAGGCCTTAAAAACCGCTATTCACATTCTCAACAGAGTTCCGAGCAAGTCAGTACTTAAAACACCGTATGAATTGTGGACCGGCAGGAAGCCCTCAGTCAACCATCTGCGTGTCTGGGGGAGCCCTGCTGAAGCAAAAGTATTTAACCCAAACATAGGAAAGCTAGACCCCAAAACAGTAAGTTGCCATTTCAT
This sequence comes from Saccharum spontaneum, assembly GCA_022457205.1. Taxonomy (NCBI): domain Eukaryota; kingdom Viridiplantae; phylum Streptophyta; class Magnoliopsida; order Poales; family Poaceae; genus Saccharum; species Saccharum spontaneum. Next base: position 49,389,964 of record CM039615.1, on the reverse strand, counting down.
TGGCTATCCAGAAAAGTCAAAAGGTTATCGTTTTTACTACCCTGGTAGACATACCAAGTTTGTGGAAACAAGACACGCTAGTTTTTTAGAAGATCAGATGATCAGGGGGAGCAAGACAGCGCGAGAAATCACCCTTGAAGAGAAGCGGGTGTTCGTGCCCATCCCTATGGTGCAGGAACCCTACTTCACGCTGCCTGTTGTTGTTGGACCTACGGAAGTGGTGACAACACCTGCTGTAATTTCGCCTACGGCTAATTCGGAACCTGTCCTTCAGGAACCGAATGAACCCATAGTTGATGAACAGCAGCCCCAACAAGATCAGCCTCAAGAACAAGAAATGCCAGTAGCAGAACCTTCTGGCAGACCTCAAAGAGCGAGAAAGTCTCCTATTCCAGATGACTACATAGTCTATGAATGCGAAGAAGTTCAGATGGAGGATGAACCTACCTCATTTGAAGAAGCCATGAGGAGCACTGAAGCATCTAAGTGGCAAGAAGCCATGGAAGATGAATTAAAGTCCATGAGTACCAATAAAGTTTGGGACCTAGAGGAAATTCCTGAAGGAGCCAAAACAGTAGGCTGCAAATGGGTCTACAAAGTGAAACGTGACTCCAAAGGGAACATAGAAAGATATAAAGCAAGACTGGTAGCAAAAGGTTTTACTCAGCGAGAAGGGATAGATTACAATGAAACGTTCTCTCCCGTCTCGAGCAAGGACTCCTTTAGAATCATAATGGCCCTAGTGGCACATTTTGATCTAGAATTACATCAGATGGATGTGAAGACAGCGTTTCTCAATGGGGATCTAGAAGAAAGAGTGTACATGGCACAACCGAAAGGTTTTGCTGTGACAGGCAAAGAAAGAATGGGCTGTCGCCTGAAGAAATCCATTTATGGATTAAAGCAAGCATCCAGACAGTGGTATTTGAAGTTTGATAAGACAATCAGGAAGTTTGGGTTTAAAGAGAATGTTGAGGACAATTGCGTGTATGCAAAGTTTAAGAATGGGAAATATATTTTCCTAGTACTGTATGTAGATGACATTCTACTAGCAAGTAGTGATGTCACTCTGCTACAGGAAACCAAGAGATTCTTGTCCTCAAATTTTGATATGAAGGATTTAGGTGAAGCTTCTTTTGTCTTGGGCATAAAGATTCACCGAGATAGAAACCGAGGGGTATTGGGATTGTCCCAAGAGGCATATATAGAGAAAATATTGAAGAAATTCAATATGCATAAGTGTAGACCATCACCTGCTCCTATTGTAAAAGGTGACAAGTATGGGGAACATCAATGTCCCAAGAGCAAGTTCGAGCGCGATCGCATGCAAGCCGTTCCATACGCTTCAGCTGTCGGAAGCTTACAGTATGCTCAAGTGTGCACACGCCCAGATCTGGCTTTTGTGACTGGGCTGCTTGGCAGATATCAAAGTAATCCAGGTATGGAACACTGGAATTTGGTAAAGAAGGTCTTAAGATACTTGCAAGGTACAAAAGGGCTCATGCTAACCTACATAAGATCTGATGACCTACAAATAGTAGGATATTCAGATTCTGATTACGCGGGAGATGATAGAAAGTCTACCTCAGGGTATATATTCACTCTCGCGCAAGGAGCCATATCATGGAAAAGCTCAAAACAAACAATAGTCACTGCATCGTCCACAATGTATGCTGAGTTTATTGCTTGTTATGAGGCGTCAGGACAGGTGAATTGGCTTAAGAAATTTATACCCAGTTTGAAGGTGGTCGACAGCATCGATAAACCACTAAAGTTGTATTGTGATAACGAGCCAGCAGTGTTGTACGCTCACAACAATAAGTCAAGCAATGCCGCCAAGCACATTGACATAAAATATTATGTTGTGAAGGATAAAATCTGGGATCACGTCATAAGTCTTGAACATATAGGCACAGAAAAGATGTTAGCGGATCCGCTTACGAAAGGCTTACCGCCCAATGTGTTCAGAGAACACGTAGCCGGCATGGGTTTGAAGGAAGGCCTGTGATTCCTGGATAAGTAAGAGGGCCCAAGGCGAGAATCTACCTCTGAACAGAAAAGTATCTGTGGCTGTCTAATCTAATGGTAATAACTGTTATGATGAAACATGCTCAATACACTAATTTGTGATGGGGTGGGTTAACAAAGTGAGAAAGCAGAGATGAGATCAAGGGGGAGAATGTTAGGTTGATCTCAGAGGCCCAGCCCAACGGCTGGGGCCTCATTCCCCTTGGATCGCGCCCTGATCGGGGGCGCCCAACCGCTCCATGGTTGGTGGGCCCCCGACGCGCTGCGCTATATAAAGGGAGTGGGGGCCGCAGGCTCGCGTCACGAGGTTCACCGTGCCCCAAACCCCACTCTACAACCCTAGGCCATCCGATCGGCTCGCGCAGTGGCGTCGGGAAGCACCACCGCGCCGCCATCTCTCCACTGCCGCACCACAGTTCCCGGACAACGCCGGTGGAGGCCCGAAGGAAGGCGTGATCTACTTCACCGACACATCTACGCCATGGACACCTCCGGATCCGCTCCCTCCAACGACGGTTTAACTTCTAAAACCCTAGATCTACCTCATAGTACATCACAGTTTGTTCTCTTTGTATCCCGATTCCCGTTCGCGCTACTAGTCTTAGATCCTAGCAAGTCTATCACCGCTTGCATCCCTAAGCAGGAGCAGGAGGCTCCAGCAAGCTGGTCATGTTCGGTGTTGGAGGGAACGCCGACACAAGCTAAAAAATACTGTTCGCTAATTTGCTGTGAGAGAAAAACGCTGTCCTTTTACTGAAAAAGGCACCAGCAGACAGGGCCATTGCAAGGGGATCCTCATCCATGTGGTACCGATCTATCGACTCCGACTCTTCTGCAAACAGCAGCACAAAATTCAGAACCGCATCATGCCATGCTGCTTGTCCATTGGAGTCGCAGGAAACTGGTCCCCCAGGTAAATCACAAAAGTAAATTGGGGCAAAAATAAATTTCTTGCAATGCTGCTTGTTCATCGAAGTCACAGGTCGGCAGGTGGCTAGGTAAATCGACAGAAGTAAGCTGGGGCAAGAATGGGTTAATCAACAGAAGTGAGCTGGAGCAAAAATAAGCTGGGGGCAAGAATGGGTTAATCCAAGTGAGCTGGAGCTAGAAGTAAGCTGGGGCAAGAATGGGTTAATCAACAGAAGTGAGCTGGAGCAAAAATAAGCTGGGGCAAGAATGGGTTAATCCAAGTGACCTGGAGCTAGAAGTAAGCTGGGGCAAGAATGGGTTAATCAACAGAAGTGAGCTGGAGCAAAAATAAGCTGGGGCAAGAATGGGTTAATCCAAGTGAGCTGGAGCTAAAAAATTTTAAAAAAATATTGTCAAGAATGGGATTCGAACCCATGCCCTTTCGGACCAGTACCTGAAACTGGCGCCTTAGACCAACTCGGCCATCTTGACATTGTGACTTTTGTTCCAACATTTGGTTAGTTCACATTATCAAAAATAAACAGTTCTTTCTCCTCAATACCGAACTTCCCAAACATGAAATCAACCTTATGTGTTTTTTAGGAAAGAGAAGGGATTGCCCCTACTGGTATTTTTATTGAAACACGAAAACAATACGACTGTTACGTTCAAGAAACAAAGAAAACTAATAAATCTGCACAAAGGCTTCTAACCATTGAGTTATGAGAGGCTCATAAGTTTGCTTTCCTCTAAGTATAACTTGAGCAAACTCGCTGAAAATTGATTTGCAACGCATGACTGAAGGTTGTATGTTTCTGAAGATGTTATCGTTACGAACTATACAGATGGACCAGCACATTGCGATTAGAACTTTCATAAAGAAAGGCAGATGTAGTTGAGTTCTGAAGGATGAGACTATGAGAGAGTCACAAACAAGGTCATTGCTTCGATGAATGACAAGACCAAGACTGCTCCAACATGCTTCCGCAAAAAGACAGGCTAGGAAGAGATGTATGAGACTCTCTTCCATAGCTAGGTTACGTTGCAGAGGACGCAGTTGAAATCAACCTTATGTGTTTATGTAGAACGGAAGAGGACTTAGTCGTGCTCGTCAAAATGTAGTTCCTGCTTACTACTTAGGGAGTTCATCTGCTAGGAGCGTCTTTCTTTGTTGTGCTCTACTTATCTCCTGAATGATTGATACCGAAACAGTGAGGTCACGGGGTCTTCGACAAAAAGGCGGTCATGCGACACGTGTTGCTTCGGTGAATCAATTAGGACGCCGAACTGTGGATTATTGTGGGATACAATCATCTTCTGTCGCTGAATCTGCTGTTATGTCATAAGTTTATGTATGATGTGTGTTTGGTCATCTTTTAATTATTTTTTTTCGCAAGTTTCTTTACTACGCTCTTTCTTCTTTTTAATGAAAAACATGCTTTACAATCATTAAAAAAATTCTCAAACGTAACAAAGGGAAAAGAACCAAGTCAACAACCAAAATTTTCATTTAATTTTGTAATTAGTCTAAATACACAAACGTCGATCAACCAAATAACAAAATTTCATATCCTTTCAAACTCTTTGCATATCATTAAGTCTTTAACATCCTAAACAAAAAATAATAATCCAATGAAAAACTAAACCTATCAATCAGACCTATGGCTTCGTGCAGCATTGTATCACTCGGTCACGTCCAATACACGCGCTTAAAGCCATTTTTTATCACTCGGCATCCTCTTCGATGGTGCTGAGCGCCCTCTTCACAGGCGGAGCCGGTCGCGCCGCCATGGCAGACTTCCTGGCGTTGCTCGCCGGCCTACGAGAAGCCGTCGTCTTGAAGCCGCCAAGAGTCCTCTGGTTCAGCTTCTCGTTGACCTCTTCGTCGCCGTGCGCCTGCGCCGGCACGACGCGCGCCTTCGTGAACCCGCCGCAGCAGCCGCGAGGGCGTCGTCCGTGCCCACTACGCGGCGAGCTCGCTCCCGCCGCCAGCGCCTGGCTCGCGCGCACGGCGAGCGCGGCCATGTCGGCGGTCGAGAGGGGACTGCCGAGCATCGCCGCGGGGAGGACGAAGTATATCTGCCCCGGCCGGAGCAGCTCGTCGGCGCCGAGCGCCGGGACGTCGGCGTCGAAGTAGAGCGCGTCGGCGCTGCACACGAAGAAGAACCGGCCGTCGGCATTGGCGGCGCCGAGCGCGTCGGAGACAGAGACTGCAGGGGGCGCGAACTCCCTCAGCGAGCCGTCGGCCGCGATGACCCGGGCCGGCGGCTGGTGAAGCGACGCGCTGCTCCGGTGGCTGCTTGAGAGGCCTGATCCCATCAAAGTTTCGGTGGACACGGATTGAATTGTTTGGAGTTTGGAATGGAGAGGAGTTGACCAAAAGGAACCTGTATATATAGCGGAGCGGCCGAAATTGGAGGGAAAAAGGTTGACGCGAATCGGAATGTGCTGTCATTTAGCACTTAAATCCCTTGGTTCCTGTACTATTTTGGATATGCTACGGCAACCGGTTTTTGTTAGGAGTACTCCGTACTCCTTGCCAGGTTTCCAGGAATCATAGGCAGCCATTTATTTATTTTCAGCCAACTTGACAGCAACTCCAGCGAACCATACATCCAGGATGGCAAACCAAAATAGAGTTCGATTGTTCCGTATAAATATCATTTTTTGTGAGACATGTGTATAATAAAAAAAAGCTTCTCGCATGTTTTGCTTTGTAGTTGGAGCAGCATATTTTAATCATTTGTTTGAGAAAGAAGGCAAGTCCATGAACCAGCTGCATTATCTGATTGAGCCAATTTTGCTAAGGCCATGTTTAGATTCATAGTCTAAAGTTTAGCCAATAAACTTCAGACCACTTTATTAGCTCTTATAAAGGCTTTAAACATGAGGTCTAAAGTATTGTCTAAAGGTTAGATCACCTCATAAAAACTTTAGAACAAATAAATGAGCTAAAGTGATCTAAACTTTTAGTTCTCAACTTTAGCCACTAAACTTTAGATCAAAGAATCCGAACAGGCCTTAAATAAATTACCGCTAAATGGTGTGCATGCATTACAAGACTCACCGTAAAATAAAGTTAAGCTTACAGAAATAACACTTTCTATAGAAAGGTGGAGTCCTAGAGACACAATAGACTTTACTGTTCTCATTGTTCCAAATTATGTCATGTTATTCTTTACAAATATATATAGTTTTTGATATACACATGGGTACACTATGTGTAAAAGACATAATAACTTATATACTAAGTTGTTAACGCTCAGGTCCCTCCCTAGCTTGAAGTCAACTTTAAAACATCCCATGCACCCACAGAAAACGCTCTACGTTGGAAACCACCCCGAACGAGCCTAACCTCTGCTCCAAGAAAACCTTAGCCCCCAGAGCTCACAGCAAAACGCCACATCCTCAAGGTCCAAGTCGCAAAGTCCAGAAGCAGAAGCAGTAACGGAACGACAAATCGACAATTCCAAGGCAAACAGGGCAAAACCAGCGGCTGGGGACGGCGCGTGGGCGCTGACGCGGAAGCGAAACCACCGAGCCCGTCGCCGCACGCAGTTTGGATATGTATGTACAGGACAGGAGGACGCAGGACCTATTCGTTACGGCACGACCGCGTCCGTCCGCGTGTCTGAGTCACGGGCCCGTCACGCACGAACCCGCTCAAACCGCAGGATTGGTGGGATTGGTTGGTCGACGCTGCCCGCTGCCAACGCTAGCTGAGCCGCTCGCTCGTTTCCGTTTTTTAGGGGGCGCGCGGACGCGGAGCGTGCGTGCTAGGGTAGCGGCCGCCAGCGGCGGGTGACGACGGCTGGTGCGCGTCCACTTGAGTAGAGCGCGTCCCGGCGTTCGCACAATCGCACGCCACGCAACTGTTTCTTGTTACGAGATTCCCCTGTTTTCGCCACGAAATGCGGGTGCCGTGCGGCATATACGCAATACGCGGACTGAGTGGGGGTGCCTAGAAAGGAAGGAACCAAGGATGCGCATGCATGCCCAGGATTTGGTTCGTTCGTACTGGTCCGGCAGGTAGTAGTGGTTATGTCATGATAGCATTTGGCGTTGCATCTGGACTAGTAGTTGGATTGGATAATACGGAGTAGAGTCCTAGGTTGGGCTGTAAATCACTTGCGAGACTGACTGTGTGCTGCCTGAAGAAGGGATACATGCATGCATCTCCATCTCTGGTTACAGTGGGAAAATTGCCGCTGCCGGCACCCAGTGACCGGAGGAAACGCACACACGATCCTGCCCCCCAGCACTATGTCCAGGAACGTGTTTGTCTCTAGGCGTTTAATTTAGAGCGTTTGATTAGATGTTGGTGTCTTGTCTGGGGGGGAGGCCAAGGTGAGGGCAGCGAGCAAACGATCCCTGTATCTTCGGCACAGGACATGGGGCTTCTTTGGTTTTGGCAGCCTGAGGACTCGGAGGGGAGGAGCAGGAGCAGGACGCTCGGTCCTGTCCTGCGATCCGTAGCTTCGTACTACCAACTGCTGCACTCCATCTCCATGTCCTCGTAACCTCCTTGATTCCTTCACGTCACAAGTGGACCGATCTCGCGTGGTGCACCCCTCGGTCCTCAATCGCGGCACGACATTCACGTGTTGGCTGAACCCTTTCACAAACAGCTTGCCTGATGAATCCTTGCCGTACGCACGTACTCAGTAGGTACGTACGATCAAGTCACACGACTGCTTATATTAAAAAAAAAAAGAAATTCAGACGACTGAACGACTTTTTTTTTTATGCGTTGGTCGCCCGCAACCACTGCCTTTTTTTTTCAAAAGAGTTGATTTCATTCGTTCGTACGGAGTTAAGTCGTAACCGTAACGAGTACTACCTCCGTCAGAAAATGCAACTACGGACTATAAAAAAAAAATCTCTAAACAAATACAGTTCTACACTTCTACTATGTGTGGTGATAGGCAGTTGAGACATAAGATAGCTACTATGCATAGGACCCACTAAAATCAATTTCAACCATTCACCTAGCTCATCAGCTATGATATAGTGTTTTTCTTTCATAACAAAACTATATCAGTCGGCTTATCAGCAGCAAAAACCATTAGCCGATCGGATCGGCGCAAGCTTCTCTCTTGCATGTGTGGTGAGTATCGCGGAGGCAAAAACAAATGTAGAGACAACTATGTCTTTTATTCCCGTTACTAAACCTTTCTTAGAAACTAAGCGTTGCTTTTTTTTCAGGTGGAGGAAGTACAAGCCACCTATATCGATACTATCATAGGTCTTGTTGACCAACATTTCAACGTGATTTGATGTCATAATCATTAATATATATATATATATATTATTTTTTTATAAAACTGGTCAAATCTAAATTTGTTTAATTTAAGATAACTTTAAGAGTTGATCTATTTCTGGACAGATGAAGTATTTGTGTTGTAACATGGTCTCCTGAGCCGACTATGACTCATGGTCAATTTCATCCATTCACTTACCTTTAGCTAAAAAATTTCATTATTTTAAAACTCTAGCTTATTATATGATGCTCGATACAGATAACCGTAATTCAAGAGTGTTCTTCACTAGGGAAAAAAAACTATATTTCAATAGTGTCTAAACTCCAGCGGCGACAAATGTCACCACTGAACTTGAACGGTGTCTGCCTGCAAATTTACCCGGTGACAAAGACTATCTTAATTCCTCCTCGCTCGCAAAATAAAACCCGGTGACCAAGACTATCACAGTTTCTCTTTCTCCTCTCGCTCGCAAAAAAATAAAATGCTAGGACGCCCCCCGGCCTTCGCTGGCAGCTGGTGCACTGCTGAGCAAATTGTAGCCACTCCAGTTTTGATACACAGTAGTTTATGAAAGGAAACGGAGACTCGTTGGTCGTTAGCAAATCGCTATTAGCAAATGGTGAAATGGCAACCACGTCTCAAAGGTCAGAGCTCGGAGATGAGCCCTGTGCTCCTGTTAGCGCCTATAAGTGTTTGGTTCGTTCACATCGCATTGCATGTATGATGACTTGATGAGCATGTTAGCGCCTTAGCGGTGCTCGTCGTCTGCCTGGCGGGCGCGTGCGTGCGTGCGTGCGTTCCTACTCTGTTCCCTAGCCGTAGCATCGGCGGGTGCGCGTCTCGGGCGTCTGCACAGTGCACACGACGCGACCGAGTATTCTTTTGTAGTATTAGACTATGAAATGGCCTTTACGATTGCGTACGGTAAGTAGTACTGTACTGCGCTACTCTTGTACGTATTCTTTTTCTAGCTAACTTGTACGTATTCACGGCTGGCTTTTGTAAAAGTATACAATTTGCACGGTGACGTCCCATCCGACGGCCGGGATGGAGACACGCTGAAGCCCGCGCTTGGTGGCAGACAGAGCTCGCAGTCGCGGCAGAGTTCCCCCTCTTCCTCCGCCGCCTCCGAATTGGATCGGTTCCAATTCCACGACGGTGCCGGCCTCCTTTCGCGTCGCTCCTACGCCGATTAGTAAACCCGATTCAACTGCATCTCCAAGTCAAGTCAAACCCGGGCGCTCTGATGGCGCCACTCTTCTTGCTGAGCAAGTTGGCCGGCATCGCGAGACCGACTCGGACAGTCGGACAGCGACTCCGTCCTTTGTACTAGTGTTTTCATGACCACCCACGTATTCGTCCTTGGTGGTGGTCGGCGACGCACCGGTTGAAAATCACGAGATCAAATATTTTGAAGGTGCTCTAAACACTCTAGATTTTGAGTTAGATTTTAATAATCCAACCGAATTAGGCCCTGTTTGGTTTGTGCCTCCTAAACTTTAGAGCACCTAAATTTAGTCTCTTTTAATTACTTTAGAGCCCAGCACTATGACCAAAAGGGACTAAAAGCCCTTTAGCCATCTAGTGACCAAATTGTGACTAGAAGCGACTAGACACAACTTTGGACAGGAGATACCCCTCATTTTATTGCCTATGACAAATCTCCCAGGGCAGCAGTTAGCATTAAATAGGGGCGTTTTGGTCATCCTAAACATGATGGTGTCAGGTTGAGTACCTTTTAGTCAAACAAACCAAACACCATGTGATAAAAGTTTAGTCCCTGATTTAGATGACTAAAGTTTAGGAGGTCCAAACCAAAGATGGCCTTATTGCAATTTTATAATCCATCCCAAACATGTTTTTTATATGAGATAATAGGTCATTGGTACTCCTATTAATAATACTCCACGTCCGTATAATTCAGAAATACAAACAATCAAGTTTATTATGACTATTATCAATCCATCTTTTTAATAATCGTATATGTATAATCAAGATGTTACTATTATTATAATCTAATTGAGATCAAGCATACCCTTAGTTTGTGACTGTGTATATGGGTTGGGATCTAAAAAACCCCATTATGTGTAGAAATTCTAGAACGGGAATGCTACGCTTAGGGCGTCCGACGCCCTAGCCAGAATTGGACAGTTTACCCACCGTCAAAGCGCATCCCCGTACAAACAAAAAAATCCCGCACCATGCTTATCTGCACGCTGCTTCCTTCCTATGAACCCAGCACAGTCTTTATCCTCTCTCCTGCTCTCATTTCGCAAACACAACATTATCCTCTCCCTTGCTGCTTCTCCTCCCATCGATGCCTGTGCCTGAGCCAACGAGATTGGCGACAAACGTTGCCTGCGGCGCGGAGGCGAAGGGACTCGCCTCGCTACTCGCGCCCATGATCAAGATGCGCAACCGTCGGAGAATGCGACAAAGGATCTGGCGAACAGCGGATCGTTCAATCACAGTGGGGCCTGTGTGACATCTCCTTTTGTCCCAGTCTGCCCTAAATTCGTCCAACAGCTAGTCGGTGCCCACATAGCCGCTCGCCGGGGCTGCGCAGCAGCCTGCCCACTGGCTCCCCCCTCCCATGGCACTCCACGGCATCGAGCTCCGCGTCGACGAGTCTCCATTCGTCCAAGCAACAAGTAGATGTTACGCTGAAAGCGCATGTTGAAAGCCTATGTTTTAAGTGTTTCAGATGTTTCAGAGGTATGTTGCAAGTGTTTCATATAGATGTTGCAAAGTAAATCGGGATGTTGTATATGTTGTAATGGTTGTACACGTATGTTGCAAGCTTCTATTCCCAATGTTTCATTTGTTTTCCAGACGCATGTTGCAAGTGTGTTTATTTGGATGTTGCATATATGTTTCACACATATGTTGCAAGTGTTATATATAGATGTTGCGTATGTTTTTTCAACGGTTTCAAGTAGTTTTTGCAAGTGTTTTAGATGCATATTTCAAGTGTTTCATTTGCCTTCAGACGAATATCGGAAGTGTTGCAACTCAATGTTTCAAAAGTAGATCGGATGTTGCATCTAACTCCTCGCCTTCTACTGCCCCGCATCGGTGTCTCCTTCTCCTCCTCTCGGTACAAGCTGGGCATCTTCTGCCCCTCCCCCTCTTCTCGATGTTGATGACACTCGGGGGACGGTGTGGGCCTCACGTGGACACGTGGGAAAAATACTACGGGAGCGGGCGTCTCGACGCCTCGTCCATCCGGGTGCTAGCAAGCCCAATTCTAGAATGATAGTATAAAATGGACGAAGTTATCTCGACGTTTCAGCTTTACCTACCTCTATTTTCTTTTAGATGACTACACTGACATTGAAGTATCAATTCTAGAATTTTACACGCCATGCGTACCTGATGTTCTCACTGCGTCAGTAGGTAATGGGTTCTTTTTTTTTCCTCAAATATTCTTCCTTTGATCTACTCCTTTTAACTCAAACTTACACAGGTAGTCTCTCTATCCCCCTGTTCGGCTGAGCTTATCAGCACGGCTTATCAGCCATGGAACAGTGTTTTTCTCTCACAGCAAATCAGCCACAGCCGGCTTATAAGCCAAAAAAACAGCCTGCCGAACAGAGCCTATATTATTTTATATAACTTGTGACTTTGCACTTTTCTCACCTGATTGACTCCAGTGACCTACTCTACAGTTGTGCCGCCATGATATAAGGCATCTGGCCGCTATATATCTTTATTTATTGATTAGTTAACGACATAACGCCATGGCCCAAGTAAACAAATCACGCGCCAAATAGATCATACCCTAAGGGCTCTTTTGGAAACAAGGGGGAGCAAAACCCAGGGATGGAACCCCCCTCCCCCCCACTAAGAACTAGAATAATAATTGGAATGATATCCCCATGGATTACCCGCCCAGGGAAAAGTCTAGGATCCCAGAGGGATTGGAGTTTCCAAATTAGGTCAGACGTGGAAGGTAATTACAGGTGCATGTAAATGATAACCGCCAAATCTAGAAGATATTTTTCATGAAAGAAAAGGAGATGTGGATACACGTGCCTTCTGCTAGAATCTTTAATCTTTGTGATGGAAATTTTTAGAAAGTAATTCATTTTGGATGGAGCGAGTATCTAACTTGCACAGGTTCCCCAACCGTCGTGGGCTCATGGCCTCATTTGAGAACTAGCCATGGTATATATGGGCTGCGTGTAGATCGGCTGATGGCCTCCTCCAGGCCTGGGCCCTAGGCGACCGCCGGCCCTGACAGCGTTTCAGACTTGTTGCAAACGGTGCCGCCGCCCGCCGAGCCGGTGGCAGGCAGGCACCCGCCCGCACGCGCATTCTGACGCTGACGCGCTCGTCCTGCTGAAAACGCTGGTGGGTGGGACACCGGGACGGCGACGCGAGCGGCTCCGGCGGCTGCCTGACCCGCCCGGGAACTGCCTTTTTCACGGCTGCTTCCCTTTCCCTTGTCACGTAATTATACCGTTTGTATGCTACGGCACGACCACCGCACGAGGCGCGTGATTTGTTTACTGGGGGCTTGCGGTGAAAATGTTTGGGTTCGAGTACTGTAGCACATTTCCTTTTATTTGGTAATTTGTGTCACATCATAGACTAATTAGACTCAAGATTTGTCTCGTGATTTACAACTAAACTATGTAATTAGTTTTTTCTTTCGTCTACATTTAGTACTCCATGCATGTGCCATGAGATTCAATGTGACAGATACTGTAATACTTTTTGGGTTTCTTTTTAAGAAACTAAACAGACTCTTGGGCTGCAAATAGCCTGTAGCTTTTCTTTCGGTTGGCACTGGGACTCTGGGAGGGCCGTTGGGGTTCGTTGGTGCGGTGGTTAGTTGGTGGTCCATCCATTCTCTGCCAAAAGTGTTGACACCCCAGTACAGTCTCCAGGCAGACTCTGGACCCGGCACTCGGCAGGGTTTCATTTGCCACTGGACCTCCGGCCACAATTTTCGTTCTTAGTTTGAAACTGCTCCCTCCGTCCCCAAATGAAAGTCGATCTACGACTGGGGAGAGTACCAAGGAAATAAAACATGATCTGCATTACCACTGGCGGAGCTAGGAATTTACAGCTGGGTATGTTAAGTGTACAAAAATTTGATGCAAATATACAATCTATTGGATGAAAAGTTATAATGGCCATGACATTTATCAAATCCATCCATATTAACCAAAGTACAGGCTCGAAACATAAATATTACAAAACAATCATGATTATTACAATATAACTCTACGATCCCCTTGTTGAAAGATATTGATGATATCCTCACCTTTCACTTGACTGAAGAATTCCCTCTCATTAAATGTAACCAAGCAATTGTTCAAATATTCATCACCCATTTTGTTCCTTTGCTTGTTCTTCACAAAATTCAATGTGGAAAACACTCTTTCAACACTAGCAGTGGCTACGGGTAGAATTAACACCAACTTAAGAAGCTTGTAAACAACATAAAATTGTTCATCCTTTTGTGTGTCCACAAGCTTAACTGAAAGTTCACATAGGTTCTTCAAATTTTTAAACCTTTCATCTCTACGAACATAAGAAATATACATATTAAGCTGCCATGGAAGTTTCCCTAATTCCTCAGTTGTAAAATCTTTAGGATAAAACTTTGTAGCAAGTGTAACCAACTTGGCTTGATCATAAGCTGCAAATAAATCAAGTGGGCTAAATGCTGCCATGCAAGAAAGTAGTTCTGTGTTTACCTCATCAAATATGTCATTCAGTTCACGAAGTTGCCTATCAATGACACTCACAAACATGTTAACATGGAACCGATGATAGTTCATTGCGCCATTATAGAACCCTCTTTGAGGTCTCCCAACAGGAGTTGCCTGTGCTTCATCATCATCATCACGAAGTTGCCTGTGCTTCATCATCATCATGTGCTTGCACTTGCACAAGTGCTACCTGGAGATTGTTCTCAATCTCAACAGGAGGATTTGGTGTAGATGCCAAATTTGTTTTTTTTTGCCTTTGCAGCTTTATCCCATAATGCAAATAAGCTGATAGTACCTTCTTCTTCATCTAGATTACAATTTACAAAGAACTAAATGTAAGAAAATTACTGAATAAAGTAGAACGCATCGCAGCAGTCAAGAACAAATAAATTAGAGGAGAAGCAGCAGATCGAGATGTATTGTAAATTACCTAGCTGTCTGCTGCAATTAGATCGACGAATCGACGATGCGTTCCAGGACGCAACAGAAGCAGATCCAGATGAGCGGATGTGCCACCGGCTGCCGGCCACCGGCCGCCGGGAACCTGCTGCACCGTAGCATCAGATCGAGATGTGCCGCCGCCGTCGCTAGTTCCAGTGCCCTTGGGACGGGATGGGACGGGAAGTAGCGATCCGTGACTTTCGCGATTCTGAATGAATGTCAAGTTGCCGACGGGAGGTGGCCGCTTGGGCCTAGTCAATTGTTGGCCTACTCGGCTGCCACTCAGCTGCTTGTTTGTGGGCTTTTGTCTCTTGGTCCAATTAAACAATAGCTTATACATGTATACTAGTATATGTATTAATTTTTTTGCCAAAATCTTGGGTATTCCAATAAATACCTAGGCATACACGTAGCTCCGCCAGTGTGCATTACCCCTATACATGCAAACGAAAAGAACTGCATTAACTACTGTTGTAAACCATGCAGACGAATGAATACACAAAGCCTTCATTTAAAACCCACCACTGTGGAGGGGGCAAAGGCAGGTGGTGCGCCTGACTCTTGCTGGCATGGAGTACGGCAGTAGCTAGGCATAGTTGTAGATCTCTAAAGCGACTTTCTTTGCGAGACAGATTTTGAACTCTCCGATGATCTTCTTTCTGGGATAGAGGAAGTAACAATTACGCAGCATGGATTCTAGGTCTCGTTCGGCTGGCTGGCAGCCAGCTAGTAGTGCTTTTCTCTCACACCAATTCAGCACCAGTCACCAGCCAGCCAGCAGTATTTTTCTTTCACAATAAATCAGTACTAGCCACCAGCCAGCCGAACGAGGCTTAGAGCGTGCAATGACACGCCATATTAGACGGGAAAGAAAGATTATATTAAAAGTGAATGCATTATTTCTGCACGACTACGAAAAGAAGAATTCATCGGTCTTAAATTTGTCCTTCAACTGAGGCCTCGTTTAGTTTCAAAATATTTCACGAAAAAACAGTAGATTCCTCGTCACATCGAATCTTTGGACACATACATAGAACATTAAATATAGATAAAAAATAAAACTAATTATACAGTTTAGATGAAATGGACGAGACGAATCTTTTAAGTCTAATTAAGCCATGATCGGACACTAATTACCAAATAACAACGAAAAGTGATACAATAGCCTTTCGCAAAGTATTTCAGAAACTTAACAAGCCCCGAGACTGCTGTGTGAACGGAGTGCTCCGTACATCGCAGGAATTGTGGAGCAAGTTTTGTCCCCATCACCCGGACATTTCGTACGGTTTTGTTTGTCGCCGGATGCAGCTGGGCCTTGCAACGGCCAGCCATCTGGAGACTGGAGGATGGCCCAACTAGAATATTCTCCTGATGGAAGCAGAACGCTCGCACCCAAATGTCAATGCCAATGCCATACCCAAGGTCTTGCAGCTCACTGCCATTCACCTGTATTTTGGCCTTGTTTAGTTCCCAAAAAATTTTGTCTCCATCAATCACATCGAATGTTTAGACACATGTATAAAGTATTAAACGTAGATGAAAAAAAACCTAATTACACAGTTTTCGGAGAAATCACGAGACATATCTTTTAAGCCTAATTAGTCCATGAAAAACCTTAAGTGCTACAGTACCAACATGTGCTAATGACGGATTAATTAGTATCCTTAGATTCGTCTCGCAGTTTTCTGACGGGTTTTGTAATTTATTTTTTTTATTAGTATCTAAAAACCCTCTCGATATCCGTCCGACACATTTGATGTGACACCTAAATTATTTTTTCACAAAGTAAACGCAGCCTTTGTGTGAGAGAGCAGTAGCTGCCATTCACCTGTTTCTTGTGTGTGAGAGCAGTAGCAGAGTACTGGGAGCCTGGGACCAAACCAACGCCGAAAAAGAAAGAAATGGCAGTGACACTGAGGCTGTGTTCAGATCTGAAATTTTTAGGAAAAAAATTCATGTAGCACTTTCATTGTTATTTGACAAAATTTATCCAACTATGGACTAACTAGGCTCAAAAGATTCACCTCGATATTTACAGACAAACTATGCAATTATTTATTTTTTACTTATATTTAATGTTTTATACATGCGTCTAAAGATTCAATGTAATGGGTGAAAGAGAAAATATTTTGGGAAGTGAACCGGGCCTGACACAGGCTGCGCTAGTGTTCAGACTTCAGACTCGCATTCTTCTAGAGCATCGTTTTCTTCCTGTTCGGCATCGACTCCAGGGATGTGACATAAGAGTACTGGACGATGATGGTGATGCCCAAAGCTAGAACACGTACGGAGTACCTAACAGAGGCACGTACGGCCGATTTGATCGTGCCAAAAGAAAACCAGAGCTCAACTCAAGAAAATACTAGCACTTTATCAGTCATATATAAATTTACAGACATTTTCTTGCAGATCGCAGGTTACATACACACCACAAGGTATTTCTTCCCCCTTTTCTTTCTTTATTAATTTCTGCTAGTACACAGACATATACATACATACATACACTGTCTGTACATGTACAGATTAAGCTAGTATAAGGAGGAGATTAACAAAAACGTTTATTAGCTTGGCACCACAACGCTAATAAACGCATTGGGTGGTGCAGGCAAGCAGCCAAATATACAAACCGAGATAAATACATGATGCTAGCTTGTTCCTTTTCACATATCAATCTCGACTACTACTACGTACTAGCCAACCTAATAAAATCCAAACCCTACCTATGTTTCTATCTCCTTCTTTCAGATTATGTCTACACATACTGACAACCTTTGTCAATATGCTGGTGGCATGTACAGATATGTTTCGCCTATATACATTATTGTGTTGTGTACGCATGCATGTATACAACTATGTAACAGGCTATAGCTAGACATATATATACCTAGCTATATATGGTGCATGACACCATATATCCAAAATCGCCTACCAGTAGCAGATTTTGGATCACTTGATTCACTGCTCACACCAGCTGAGTGGCACACAGCATCGTGCTGGCTGAAGATGGAGTTTATTTTAAAGGTTGAGGGATGCATTGCATGCACTGGAGTAGCTAAGACTAGCTAACCGTAGAACGGGGCGCGGTGGGGGATGCCCTTCCTCCTGGACGGCCGGCACCGGTTCATCGGCGGCGTTCCGGGCGTGAAGGGCCCGTTGTTGGACCTGCTACCCTCGTCGTCGGACCACCGGATGCCCGGCCGCTCGAAGCGGCCGAGGTCGAACCCGGCCATCCGCCGGGGCTTCTTGGGGCTGAACGAGTCGTCGGAGCCGGACCCGTCGTCGCCGGAGCCCTGCCCGCGCTTCGGCCGTATGGCGAACGTCAGGCTCGGGTCCCACTGCATCCCTCCAAGCTGTAAATTATACAAATCACACGTCCATCCATCGATGAGAGGGAATGAATGAATATATAATGAGATTGATTCGCAGAATGAAAATTTCCATGGCCACAAGAGTAGCTGTCCAAGGAATCGGTGAAGTGAGCTGACGAGGACGTGTGAAAAAGAGAGAAAAGGAAACCCTCCATGATGGGGCGTGTTATTATTATCCGTGGATCTGTCGTCATTGCACTAAGTGCGAACGAACAGCGGAACAGGGAGCACAGCAATGCAACTCCTTGTCCAACGCTCCAACTGACGTTGATTACCTTATTCTAAAGCTTGCAAACTGAACTGCGTATTTACTTATTCAGATGACCTCATTCATCAATAGGTGTATTGCTGTGCATGTTTTTACACATGGCTTCATGCACTGAGATGGACAAGCTGTGGACACTACCCCTACTACTTATCATCTCTATGAACAGTGTCTGTTCAGGATGAAAAAAAATTTCACATATCTTTTGTTGTAGTAATAAAGGATGTAGATAGTTCCTGACGACAAGTATTATATACAGGAAATAATTCAGGTATTCATGACCTAATTGGCTAATTAACCATGAACATCAGCCTAAACCACACTTTCTTGGCATAGCGTAAATGAACCATATCTGAAACTAAAGGATCGTTGTTATTTTCTCTTTGTTTGATCCCATTAAACTTTGCAAGGATCAACATAACCATACTTGATAGCTCAATATATATACCCAAAATCCGACAAGCAAACAAGGTGATTCGGTAGAACATCACTGCCAGCGAAGTCAATTTTATCCAGATAACGCACACAATCTTTGCATATCCTTTCTAAGTGATAGAAGGTTAACTGGATGCTTCGGTCTGCTGAAAAAGAAAACGAAAAAGAAGTGCATTCGCGATAGAAGATCCTAAGCATATGATGTATCAAGTCTACCTACTCCCCCTGAAAGCAGCTTTATCCTAAACTAGAACAGTGAGAGCTTCAACTCCCTAGGGAAACTTTATACATAGTGCCTAGTGCAACAGTTAGACAGAGACATATATAGCTTAAATTATCAAGGCCAGATTAGTTTCTTACATGCTGCATTTGGGTGAGATACCGTGGTTAATCATTTTTTTTGCTGGGATTGTGATTTGAGCTCCATTGTGTTTGTCTAATAAGTGAAAGTCTCTCTATCAGAAGCTTTTAGATTGAACTGATCACGATACCGGGAGTCTTGAGTCTAAATCCTAGCAGACGCAATAGAACAAAATAATTACAGTCAACTCCTATTTTTATGTTTGAGGCCTAGTATAGTTTGTGCGTGAGAAGAAGTATCGAAGTACAAGTAAATTTCCCACATTTTCCTATCAATTTAAGCTTTTTAGTTCAAACATTCCAGCAAATGATGCACGTGCCATGTCAGTACGATTGGATCCTTAGCAAGAAAAATTAGTTGTTTGGAACCGTAAAAAAAATAGCAGATTCCGCTAACCTTCAGCGCAAAATAGCAGCCGCGCAGAAAAAGCAAGAGCTGGACAAGAGAACCAAATGTGCTGCAGTTGCAAGCTGGGCATAGCTGAAATCAGCAAGACAGCAAGCTCTCGCCTCAACAAAGCTACCAAATGTACCACACCCGTGTTCTCTATTTGGAGCAACAATCTTGATGGAAGGCCTTGTTCAGTTACCTGAATCGGGAGGTACCGATTCTGTATAGTGTAGTACTGTAGCATTGTAGCACTTTTGTTTTTATTTGCTAATAATTGTCCAAATATTGATTAATTAGGCTTAAAATGTTCGTCTCGCAAAGTACAACAAAACTGTGCAATTAGTTTTTGATTTCATCTATATTTAATCCTCCATACATATGCCGGTATTTTGATGTGATGGAGAATCTTCTTTTTGCATAGTAAAATTTGGGGGTGAATTTGGGTATCTAAATAAGGCCGAAATGGGCTATAATGGGAGATGTCTGGACCCATTCAATTTGACCACACACGTACCAATGCACCCACCCAAAGTTCAACGGGCAATAATGGAGACATATCCGTAGAATGCCACGAAAGATAAATAAAAACTACTAAGAACAAACTTTTTTTTGAAAGGAAAGAAGAAGAACAAACTTACCGTGCAAGTTTTCCCCAACATGAACATGGTGAGGAACAAAAAGAACTTTTTGGAATCCAAGAATTTTCAAGGGAAGACAATCCAATTCTCGAAAGAATTAAAGAGTTTGCAGATGGAGCCAAAATGTGATCACATCAACTGCTACCTTTTCTCGAGGGACCACGAAAAGGTGTTAGGCCGCCTCGATCGAGTGTCTTTATTAGTTCCTAATAAGGCTATATGGTTATGAGAAAGATACCGGTTGTATCTTCCCAGCACAAATTAATGTAGCATCAAAGGAGCAACTATCCAGCATGCTTTAGAATGTTTTCTTAGGACTGACTGATGATTCGCTATGGAAGAATAGTATTAATAAGGTCTTGTTTGGCAGAGCTCTCAGTGCTGATTCTATGTTGAATTCAGCATAAGCTTTAATAAATAATTTTGTGTAGAGAGAAGTGATTCTATTGATTCTGTGAAGTGATTCTCTGAATGGACTAAGAGGCTAGGAGCTAAAAAAAGTAACTTATCTTGATTTTATATCTTTATCGTGATTTTGAGAGTTTATGCTACAGAATCACTTTCAGCCACAAAATCACTTCTCTCAGAGAATCAGCTTCCACAGAAAATAAGAATCAGATGGAGCTCTCCTACGCAAGCTCCAAGTGCTTGACGATTATTGTGTTCATTTTTTTCAGCTAATTCTTGTGTTTTAAACGTTGCCACTTGCACTCAATGTTGCGTCGAATAATTAGGTTCCACCAAGGCTCGTCCAGCCAAAATGTGCCACAGCATTCGATCTTGACGGTTCCAGGTTCTTCCTTTCGAGGTCGGCGGCCAATGCAGGTAGCCATTGGTGGTTATCTGAGGTAGAGGCCATGCCGGGAGCCAGTGCTTAAAAATTTGGAGGGTGTCAAGATCGAGCTTGATGCTTGGCAACAACCCCAACATAGACCCCAGTCCGCTACCTCCAATCCCTTTCCGCTTCCGCGGTAGGATTCGTCTGCTTTCCGATGCCTCCAGGTGGTGGTAGGAGCTGCCGTATGTTGCTGTGCGGTGGGGTGCCGTCCGATCCCCTGGTGGCGCTGCTGGCCCATACCGAGCCTCAGACAAAAATGCCGCTACTCGTACTACAGCCCAGGCTTTTAGAGAGAGAAAGGAAGAGAGAGAAAGGTAGAGAGAGGGAAAAAAAAAAGAGAAGAAAGAACAAAGAGAAGCTGTCTGTCGTCCGAGAAGCTGTCTGTCGTCCGTGGCTGGAACGAACGAACTGGAAGAGAGAAAGAAAAACTAGCGATCGAGGAAGAAGACGGACGCACCTTGCATCCGAGGGAGCAGAAGCGGAAGGAGTCCGGGAGGCTCCGGCAGCAGATCTCGCAGGTGTTGGTGACGCCCTTGCCGGGCCTGGCCTGCGGGCGGCCGTTGAGGAACACGATCTTGGCGCTGTTGATCACGTACGTCTGCACGTGGGAGATGTCGATCAGCTTCCCCACCTCCGACACCCGGATCACGTTGTGGTACGACGAACGCCGGATCTGCATGCCCATATATCATATATATGTCATGAATCATGGTGTGTTCGTGTATGTCGGCGGCGGCGGCGGCGGCGAAGGGGACGAAGTGCACCACCAGCATAGATCGCTACTAGGAGAGTAGCTGAGACCTACCTGCACGACGTGGTGGTCGCGGTGCGCGGGGAGGCAGTAGGCGCAGAGGGCGTCGCCGGTGCAGCCGAGGCAGAAGAGGTTGCACTCGTTCTTGCTCAGCTCCGGGTGCAGCCGGCACGGCACGAAGAAGCTCGTGCCCAGCAGCGGCTGCAGCCACGGCGGGCCCAGGTCCTCCTCCGACCGCACCATCGGGCTCGGGCTCGGGCTCGGGCTCGCCACGCTCACCATCACCTGCACTACCACCACCAATAATCCATCAATCACACACGCCATCGCCCGTCGACGTCTCGTCTCCTCCAAATCAAATGCAAGTTCGTCCTCTCTCTTTATATGCATACTACTACTACATGCGTAAAAGCTACTACACCTATATATACTGATGGTGATCAGCAGCTCGATCAATCTCGTCGATCTACACTACACCTGCAAATTAAGCCGCACCATATATACGCATGCAAAAAAGTATATGCCAAATCAACAAGCATCGATTGCAAAAATGAAGAGAGAATTTTACTTACCATTGGTATAGGTTCCTCCAGAGCGACAGCTGATGTACTCCTCTCTATATCCTTGACTTTAGCTCGTCTGCTCGTGCAACTCGAACTCAACTCCGCCCTGCACAACAGATTGCAAGAGGCATCTTTAATTTCAACCAGGAAAGGGAAGAATCAACCCGGCCAGGGAAGATGAATGCAGGAAGCTGATCGATCGATCGAGATAAACCTTCCACGATGTGATGGAAGCAAGAAAAGAGCGAGGGCCCCCCGGCCCGGGCGGTTAATAACAGTATCAACGGATTATCTATCCTATCATGTCAATAGTTACCTGCTTCACAGGCCGGGTAGGACGGCGACGGAGGAGGGAAGGGGAACGAAGAAGAATTTAGCGGCTGGTCCGTATCGTCGATAAGGGAGGAGAGGAGGACGACGGCTGGAGGGGGAGATGTGAGGAGGGGATGGATGATTCACCGATTTCGGGGCTTCTGCCAACAATTCTCGGCGGTGTCGTCGTCGTCTCGTCTCAAAGGATATATCGCAGCAGCGAAAGCGAAAATTATATACATATATGTAGCGATATATATGTGCATATATATAAATATATAATATATCATCTATATCTCTTTTTCCTGGACACAGGCGGCGATCGAGAGAGAGATAGGAGGAAGAAAAAATGCGGATGGATGGAACGGTGGCCGCCGATGTAAGGCGGTTTGGTTTGCGTAGGAGACGTGTCGACGCCTCTTTCCTGCGATAGCTAAAGGCTCCCGAAAAGAAATATCTTTTTCCCAGCCGCACGCCCATCCTTTGACGTAATTGCTGAATTCTCCACACCTGATTTCTTTTCGTTTCCTCATAAATGAAATGAAATTATTCCCCGGCCACCAGCGGCCAGGGCAGGCACACACACTGATGCATGGGACAAATCAAATCCTTGTTCTATATATGATGTGATTTCTGTAATTTATTACTATATACTCTGGATGTATATAGTAGTAGAAATTTATATCTGGAGGTGTATGCGTATCTTTAACGCCTGTGAATGAATAATGCATGTAATGTGAAGTATAGGAGCAGGGCCTGTTTTATAATATGAGGACTTTGTAGAGGTTTATTCCAGAAAAAGGAATAAAACGGAACGGGAAGGCGGAGAAAAAGAAGTGGAAAAGGGATTCCCACGAGCGCCGAGCAATACAGACCGTCCGATAGGGACACTGTAGCTTGTGGAAGACGGCCACACGGGGTGACGACTGACGTGGACCGTAGTAGCTAGTGCTTAATGACGAAGGCGCCTGTGTTTCATCTTACCTTTCTTTTCCAAAAATAATAATAGGAGAGTGGGTTCTTTTCTTCGGCTTGTATCTTTTTCCTTGCCATGGACATGCATGACTCTCCATGCGTTTTGGATAATCTCTTGTGATTTATTTATTTATTTATTTATTTAATGTCCACGATGACAGTGATACCATTTGTGCTTGCGCAATAGCACCATGGGCCCCAAGTACCACCTCTAGTTGGTTCGTCAAGTGGACTGGATGGATGCGCGGTAACCATGCCTATTTTTCTAACACGTACTCAACAGGTGTACCGTCACATACAGGTACCTGATAGGACTTATATTATAACTGTTAGTCTAGAAGGAAAGCATGTGTTGTTGGCTTTCAAACACGCTGTATATGGTTCACACTGTTCTAATTTCCACAGAATGCATGTGTATGTCATGATAGCTATTTTATTCAACAAAAAAAATCTTTGACTTAAGCATTTTTCATAAAGGACAATGCATTACTCGCGCCGCACATTAATTTCTACATGGTCCAATATGCATTCACCTGGATTTTTTTGTGTGATTACCGATTATACGTTTTTTTTTCGTGGCATGAGAATTTGCACTTTGTCTTGGGGCTTTTGTGGTGCATACATACATCATTTTATATGGTTCACCTCTCCTCTTCTTCCTTCCTCTCTCTTTTGTGTTGGCTCAAATGTACTAGGCTAGCTACCTATATAAGATATTGCGGTGCCATTTTGGGAGTCGAATATGTACCAATCTGTACCACAAACGCAAACCAAGGTCTCTTACAATTAATCAACGAAGAAGATGAAGCATAGGTACCATGTTATGTTTCTGCATTATATTTGCACTACTTTTGCACAATTAGTTACTTATTAGGACCGGTTTTAGCTTTCTACTAAACCAATTTTTTTCCCCTGGATGCTCTCTGTACTCGTTTCTTTCTTTTCGGGCATGAACCGCATAAACTTTACAAAAGTTGTCAAGTTGTAGACCGGCATTCTAAAGTTTCGGCAAAAGAAAAACCGAACCGAGGATGATGGCGCTTTGCAAGTTGCTCCGGGAAAAGCTTTGCATCATAAATTCAGTGTGCACATAGCAGAAGCTGCCAAAAAGAAGAGGTAGATATTTCCACGCACGAGACGCAGAGTCAGTCCGTTTCACGAACCTGGAATCTCACAACCCCGGGTTCCCTTTTTTTTTCCGTTGTCAGGCAAGCAAGAGACGAGGGCCTGGTTTAGTTCACCGAATTTGAGTATCAAATTCACTGCAGTGACTCTGTATCATTTCGTCTGTATTTGGTAATAATTGTCTAACCGTTGACTAATTAGGCTCAAAACGTTCGTATCGCAAAGTACAACCAAACTGTGCAATTAGTTTTTTGATTTTATCTACATTTAATACTCAATATATATATCGCAAGTTTAATATAACGAAAAATCATCTTTTTACCTAATATATTTTTCAGAAGTTTTAGAGTAACTAAACAAGGCCGAGTTTAAGGAGCAGAGGATCTCCCGGCGGCGTGTCAGGCAGACGACGTCGAAACTGGAAAGGCCTCTGCCTGTAACCTGTCCGTCCGGATGCTCCGCCTTTCAGCCCATCGCCTGTCTGTCACTCTCCATCCACCATCCTCAGCCATGGTGCTCCATCTCGCATTCTCCTGTGTCTTTTCTGCACGATTTTTTATAGTTTTTTTGGGTGCTAGTGCTAGGCTTTCAGATAGTCAAGCTATATATCTCTCTCTCTGCAATTTTCATTTGGGCTTTGTTTAGTTTCTCTCAAAATTCTAAGTTTTTTTTACTCTCTCCATCATATCAATTTTTAGCCGCTTGCATAGAGTATTAAATGTAGGTAAAAAAATAACTAATTATACAGTTTAGTTGAAAATCACGAGATGAATCTTTTGAGTCTAGTTAGTCCACGATTAGATAATATTTACCAAATAAGACGAAAGTGATACTATTCATCGATTTAAAATTTTTTTCAATCTAAACAAGACCTTGGTTTCTTCGCAGTAGTTGTTGTATTGTTTTGGCCCAGCCATCTCTTTCTGACCACTGGTGTATCCCTTGACGTCATGAGGATGGACAGCGATCATCTGTGTGTGCGTGCGTCTTGTTGTGTCCCGTGCTTTGTTTCTAGACGCCTCTGCTCTGCCTCCGCGGCGCGTAGAATAATCGGCGAAAGATCAAGGTCGGCACGCTGCCTTCCTTCCAAGTTGAGGTGTCTGGAGCTGCAGTCAGTGATTGATTGCATCGATTCGTCGATCCATATCTAGGGCCCGTTTAGTTACCAGAAAATTTTGCAAAATTTTTCAGATTCTCCGTCACATCGAATCTTTAAACACATACATGAAGCATTAAATATAGATAAAAAATAAAACTAATTACACAGTTTAGACGAAATGGACGAGACGAATCTTTTAAGCCTAATTAAACTATGATTGGACACTAATTACCAAATAGCAACGAAACGTGCTACAGTGTCGTTTTGCAAAAATTTTTGCAACTAAACCGGCCCCTAGATTCTTGCTGCTTCGTTCGACTCATCTCTGATCTGGTCCTCATCAGTCGGAAGAAAATCTGTGGTAGTTGACACCACACCACACGTAAATGGCACATAAATCAGATAGTAATACATCTATCACTACTGATGAACAGCGAGTTAAGGACAGTAATATATGGGTCTGCCCATTGCGCAAATGGGACGGAAAGGACCATACCTGATCCTGTTCTGTTCATCGACGGGCAGGCATGTACCGGCCGCCGGCCGGGCCGGACGGAGAAAGCGATGAACCGTCAGGTCAGGCCCTGGACGACGACGACGGCCCGTTTGGCTGGAATTATAAGCCGGTTGAAAAACACTGTTGACTGATTTTTTTTAAGAGAAAAATACTATTTCGACTAAAAAAACAAGCTGAATAAGACGGATTATAAGCCAAATAAACAGGAAGCGTCAGGAGGGAGGGTGCGCGCTGCGCCGCGTGGGGTGATCGGCGACGGTGACGGCAACGGCGACGGTGATGCGATCCGCCTTTTAATCCAGGGCAGGGCAGGGCACTTGCACCCGTTTAACTCCCGGAAAGTAACGCGCATCCGCCGCCGGCCGGCCTCTATCTGCTCCCGGATTAGTCGTGACCGCCAAGTTAATCGCTCGCTGCTTTTCCCTGATCGATGGATGGACGAAGGCTGGCCGGGTTCACTTCACCGTCTACTAGCTAGCTGGTGGGCTCTGAAAGAGACTACTTGCAGCGACGCGGATGGGCCGGTAATGTGGATCGGGGACGGACGGACTTGCGGTGCAGGCCCAACAAACACCTCCATCCAAGTTCGCGAAGCCCACCGCGAGAGGTGGCCAAGCGTGACGGCGACTGGGATCGACTGACTGACTCTTCGTCGCCTCTGAATCTGGAAAGGATAGGCGATGAATGAGCATCGATGGTGAAAACTGAAAACGACCACATTCGATTTGATCTGCAAGGAAGGAAGATGCACCACCAACGCCGGGCAACTGGCCACCTCGTCACCGTGTCCACCAAGCTTCGTTCAGCAAATCGAAACAAAACCTCATCTCAGGGGCAGGAGCAGGGAGGAAAAAAGAAAAGGTCAAACAGAACGCCACCAGTTTCGCAGGCAGCTGCTTATGGAGAAAGAAGCTTTGCCGGGGAATTTGCTGCTGTCGTTGTGATCCAGGTCGCCAAGGCAACGCCGTAGCCCGTAATCATGGAAGGCAGCGCGAGCCCGGCACCTCGCAGGTGATAACGATGCCTGTCTGACTGTCTGATTATGAATCTGTGTAGCAGACTACTTACTGGTGTAGTGAAGTGACCCACTTTGAAAGTAGGTTGGTAAAAAAGACGGATACTTTCTTCTGCCGAGATTATCAACAGCATTGCGTGATTGCGTCACAGCTGACTGTTTTGTACTGCGCCCTGATTGGTTCAGCAGGTTGAATTAGGCTACACATCTGCCCAGCCCGGAGAGCGATAGTCCAAACTGTTTGAACAAGCAATCTCCTTAGTGATCACGTATCATATTGTCTGCAAACAAAACGTAAATGCGTGTGAACTCGTCAGCGGACGGATTAGTCTGCTAACCAGCGACCTAGTAAGACTAGTTTTACGCATGCATCTTTTATCATGTCACCTGAGCCGTCTTGGATGAAACCGGAAGGATGGCTTTTTCACCAAACCCACTACTAGTACTACCTACGGCATGCCAGTGCCCTGCTCTAAAAAGCAGAGAGAGAAAGGTACCGGACATCATCACATCATCGCTACACATGGCCCTCCCCGTACTCGCTACTCATTCCCAAATTGGAGGGAGGAAAGGTGACAAGGTGCATACTCTACACCAGTAACTCTGAAACATCAAACGATGCATCTGCAGTGACATCATCACCCCGAGCTGGATGATGCTCCCGCGTCCTTGAGGTTCAGCGCAACCATCTCTGGTGAATGAATGAACCCTGAAAAAAAAACCAACCCTGAAAAGAAAACCACGTTGTCAAGGCTAAGAAGCAACTGTAGCACCACGTCATGGCCTTTTTGTAACGAGATGCGATGGCTGACAAGCAGCAACTGTGCAGCTCCCGGGTCCCGGGACCTGAATCCTCTGAAACACTTGTTCTGACTCTCTGAATGTCTGGAGTGCTCCTTGCCACTCTCGCCCTTGTTCAGTTCCTGAATCGGGAGGCTTTGATTTGGAACAGTTTGCTATAGTGCGCATTAAATACGCACTATAGCAATTTGTTTGTGTTTGGTAAAAATTATCTAAATTTTGACTAATTAGGCTTAAAATGTTCGTCTCGCAAAGTACAATAAAACTGTGTAATTAGTTTTAAATTTCATCTACATTTAATATTTCATGCATGTGCCGGTATTTTGATGTGATGGGAATCTTCTTTTTGCATAGTGTAATTTGGGGTTGAATTTGGGAACTAAACAAGGGCCTCGTACGCAAGCGTGTAAAAACATTGTTTTTTCTGTCCAAGTTCCCGGTGCGATGCGAGTCCACGACGGCTCCCGGCGCCCGTGGTGGATCATCCGGCACGGATCACAAGCTGCCGGGAAGGGAAGACGGCTGCGCGGATGGCTCGCCGTTGCCGGGTCCTTCCTTTTCGCTCCTTTTTGCGTGCAAGAAGAACTGCAGATGGATGATATGATGGATAGACAGCAGGTCTCTTCTCTCTTCATGTGCTGGAAGCCTGGGAGCCTGACTGGAACCGAATCCAGCGCACCATTGGCGTATCACAATTATATGTAGACCTAGACAGAAGAATCTCCTGCTCCTGGTGGATTACACATTTGTATATAGAACATGATTTGGTTGGTTTTCCAGTCCGGAACCAAACGTTGCTCTTCATCATCAGTCAGAAATCTAAAACGGGAGTTTACAGCAAGCATGCAACTGTCCCTACGTACTTCTGCACGATAAAACAGTTGTGGCAGTTATTGTGGGGATTTGCCACTTGCCATATATGGACCACGTGTCATTCTCACCAGCTCGTTGTGACTGGTGAGCATAAACTCCTGCATACACGAATTGTGATGACAGTTCTCTTCCAACAGAACGAATATGATCCTAAATCTGAACAGGAAACGGAGGGAAATCCAACAACTTCTCTGAAAACAAATCTACGAGTGATTGACAGGACACTAACTAATTAATAATCCACCCCAAAAATGACGACGTGACATCAAACCGAAACAGTGGTTTGAGTTGATGTTATGGAGACCCTTAATAGTCACCCTTAACGCCCCCAACAAATGTGGCATGGGGCATTTGGCCCACCAGGCAACGAGCAGGAACATCAAGGAATGCCATGACAAGGAAGGCAGCAGCTGGAGACAACTTCTGCATACTATACCAGCTGCAAACAAAATGGAAATGCGTGTGAACTCGTCTGCGTACCAGAGACCTATTTGTAAGGCCTTGTTTAGTTGCCGGCCGATTCGGCACTCTGCACAGTGCCGCGTCAAATCAGCGCACTGTAGCATTTTATTTGTACTAGCAAATGTGCCCGTGCGTTGCAACGGGTGTATTCATGTGTTGGAATGGAATGAAGCATATAATATATCTCTAACTACTTAATTATAATATAATATAGTTAGGAATAGAATGTAAAAATTAATCATATTTCCCTATTTTCGTGTAGAGACTCTTATGTACCTCTGAGACTTAAATATCAAAGTTGAATTTGCTTTCTTCCTTTTTCCACCTTTGCCTCCTCTGTGTTTGCAAGTAGACGCAGAAGGTCATGACTCACTTCCCCTTCTCCACCGAGCTAGGAAACAAAAGGCCAGCTATTATTGCGCCCGTCAATCCAGCACATATGCTGTTGTACTCGTTCCAACTCTCCCGTCTAAAATCTCACCACAAGAACATGACAGCAGCCGAGCACTCGAGCTACAAATCTACTACCAACTTGAGACCGTCCAGCTTCAAATCTGCAGCTGGTGTTGTTCTTCCGGACCCCTCATGGATCGAAGACGGACGGGAATGAACAGGCAACGATTCGGATAGGGGTGTTCTAGTCGATGTAGAGCATCGAGCAATGCTAGCATGCGATTGGTGAGCGGGTGCCTACGCGGTTTCGAGCCGAGCCGCCGAGGATGCAAAGGCTGACGTCGTTCTATGTTTGTGGTTTTGTTGAAAGGATCAGAGCACTTAGCTTCGGCGTCGTCGTTCCTTGCGCTGCCGGCGGCAAGCGTTTTCTTCACCTTTCTCCAGCGTGCATGTGATGCTCGGCTTCGACTTCTCGTCGGTGATGTGGACGGAAGCAGAAGATCAATGACGGCTGAGCCTTTACCTTGGTGATGTGACTGATTTGGGGACAAAGCGTCGGGATGGCGACGAAAAACAGCTTGTACTTTGCACCGATTCCGTTTGTTGCTGCGCTCTATACATATGGAGGAAAAAAAGACGGTATCCTGCCTGGGCTGGTATAGAATTAGGAATCCTATTCAGGTTGTTTATAGGATTGGAGGAACTATTAGGATTAGTATAGGATCAGGATTGGTATACATATCTAAATTTCACATTGACATAGCTAGTTAGAAAAAAACGATATAAAAATAGGATGAAATTTTGGCTAGATGAGATAAACTCGTTTCCTCGCTCGTACAGTCATCTCAATCAAAAAAACGTCTGTCATATCTTGCTGCATGTGGACTCACGATTCAAGTATAATATTTCGATTTAGTAGCATGATGAAGATCAAATTCATATGTGTGCACGATTGGATCTGGCAATCTATTTACTTACGTGCACCATGGAGATATTGCCGATCCATCGAGTTGCTGAGCTTCTTGCGCAGCCCTGGTTGCCGAAGCTGGAGAAAAACGGAAAGAAACAAAAAGAACTGGAAAGGAACACGCAGATGGAAACATCTTCCACACAAAAAAAATGTTACCCGAATCCGAGCCATTTTAGGATTATTAGGTTGAACGAAAA
This sequence comes from Saccharum spontaneum, assembly GCA_022457205.1. NCBI lineage: Eukaryota > Viridiplantae > Streptophyta > Magnoliopsida > Poales > Poaceae > Saccharum > Saccharum spontaneum. The sequence goes on along the minus strand of CM039615.1, from coordinate 49,359,254 downwards.
TTTAGATATGCAAGAAATTTTATCTCTGTATTATTAGGGATAGATTTAAAAAATACTAAAATCTGTTTTCATATTAGAAAATTTGTTTCAACTCAGACCTATACAAATAATTTTCTTGAATGACTTCTTATTACATAGAAAAAATAGAGACAAATCCAAAGAAAAATCTTGCGCTCCTTCTTTGATTGGATTCGTAATTCTTTTTTTATTTGAGCTAGAGTTTCTACAGAATTTTCCTTTCCTTGTTTGCCTTTATTTCCAGATCTGGAAGATGTATTTGCTATGGTATGTGGTTTTGTCATTTTCTGCTTGAATTAGGATTCCTATTCCTATACAGTTTATTTAGAGTCGTAGAGATCTATTTGTCCTAACTATCTAGGGTCATATAAGTCTACATGGAAGAAACCTTCGACTATCGGTAGTTAGAGGAGAGATGGATCAAACAAATGGATGGACGAAAAAAAGAGCCTGAAATTTTGCCTCTTTATTATTAGGTATAGATAGCAAACATGCCCGTGCGTTACGACGGGAGAAACAACTAACATGTTCATAAAGAACAACAATAGGACTGATATACATATTATTTATGTTTCACTCTATAAAACTTGAAGGCTATAATTTATTTTGTTATGACCATGACATCCATAATATAAGTAAATGTCGGCGACAATATGACAATACTAAACCTCTATCAAATTAAAATATAATTTTGATAGATTTTTTTCTCCTATTGCAGAGCACATAAATATTTAGATGTAAATAAACAATAACTTTATTTTTTATACTATTCATATGTTGCTTTAGTTAAATATTGAGTTTCGTGACCTTTCAAGACCCACAAAATATGTAATTTCATCTATGATTAAAGTCGACAAGGAGTTATTGCCAACATGCTAAGGATTGATCTGTCCTCTAATGATTATGACGGAAGACCTCTTTAGATTTTTCACATGCTAGTCCTAATCAGGAAATTACAGATATACATTTATTTAAATTGGATTAGACAAAAACCTACTTAATATTTCAATTCACATTTTTTATTAGTTAAACCTTCATTTAATCCAGCTTTTAATAAAATTTCTAATCAAAATTGCATCCACAGTTTAGCGGTAGAAATCTTTATTTCTTATGGGTAGATCAATGGTTCAAATATGAGCATGTGAGATATAGCTATATGGCAGATGAGGCATCAAAGAACCTGACCACCCACTCTAAAGGACAAAATCAAACAGAGATTCATATGGCTGGGCTGGTTTACATTTGCTTCGTTCCTTGTAGTGTTTTATTAGTTTGGGATGAGTTTGTAGGCCACTGTCATGATATATGTTATCATGCATATATACGCGTACCCGTGGAATTTCAATACGCTCAACAAGGCACTTCGGGTGAACCTGCAACGCTGAATGAGGTAAAAGCTTAGTGTTCATGTCATCGTAATTGGAGTAGCCATGTGACCACCGGCCAATCTTGAGGTTCGCCACACAGGGTAGGTCTCCACCAGAATAAACCTTCAAATATGGCTGATTCGAGACCGTAAATTCCTCTAGCCCTAGGGCCAGCAACATGAACGCCTTAAGATCGTAGCAGTAGGTGTCGTCCATTCATCAATTTGTTATAGACAGTGTACAGTTCAGGTAAAGCATAACAGTTGATAATCATCTCAATTTGGTGACCACAATATAGATAAACACCACTTTCTCAAGGTTCAGTGGTTTACATCTAGTTCATCATATGAACACCACATGAAACACTTCATGGCCACATAATCTTTCTCCCTGCAAAAAATAGTTCATAAAGCCATTAAGTTTCAAAATGGTGCACATAAGTTACATAGTGCTAATTCGGTTGCCTAGTTATATAAAACTGAACACTACCAAGCAACATCAAAGTCATAGTGCTTTCAGTAGGAACAATTCAAGACAGCTCTACTTCTCTGAAACACTTTAGCAGTTTGTCTAGTTATCATGCCTAACAGAAACGTATCAGATTCTTGAATGCCTATCATGCCTAATAGAAACTACATAGTTGATACACAATTCAAAGTGAGTTCACACAACCATTACAGATGCATGATCTCTGTTTTCAGAATATGAAAAACAAGGTAGTACATGGTTTGGTAAACTGAAAATTATCAAATGACAGCAGTAGTTCATGATTTGTGCTGTCAGGATCATAACAGAGAGCACTTATTGGTAACAGAATGTAGGTACTATATTTTTTCTTACAGCACGGTTTGAGCAAATAGACATGCACTTAGTTACAGGGAAATTAGCAACGGAACTTATTCAGTAGGTGATTGCAATTCATATTCTGACCACTTTATCTATCTACTTATCCAGGAATCAAAAGCTTGCATATTCTGGCCACACACTACGAAATTATATAGCAGGTGACAGGGGAAGAAACGGACACATCTGCTAACGATTGGGAAGAACTATATAGCAGGAGATTGGCTAACAAACTAAGTGTAGGTGATTAGGGAAGAAACAAACCCGTTGCTGCGACCAAGGGGATTGGGCTGCCATCTTGCTGTTGTTGCCATGACCAACTAAGGTGGAGGTCGTCGCCGCTGCAGCGCCTTGATTTGCCTTGCTGCCGCTGCGCCATGAGGCTCCGACGCCGCCGCCGAGATCGACACCGCGCACTACAATGCTGTCCTCGAGGGTCTGCTTGTCACCGTGTGTCTCTGCGTCGCCGACAGCGTCCTCCTTAAGATGCGCCGCCTAGGCTTCCTCGAGCACAGCACGACCGCCCACCGCCTGGGCGAGTGCCGCTGTTCCCATCGTCGCCTGGGCTGTGTCGGCTGGGGTGTGAGCCAGGGACGGGAGCGGGCGTGAGGCAACAAGTGGGCTAGCAGCGACGGAACACGAGCGCACACGAGCGAGTGGGCCGACGGTTGGGCCTAAATTGAATGGGCTGGACGAAAAAAAAGAGCCTGAAATTTTGCCTCTTTATTAATAGGTATAGATTTGGTAAAAATTGTCCAAATATTGATTAATTAGGCTTAAAATATTCGTCTCACAAAGTACAACAAAACTGTGTAATTAGTTTTTTATTTTATCTACATTTAGTACTCCATATATATGCCGACATTTTGATGTGATGGGGAATCTTCTTTTTGCATAGTGGAATTTGGAGTGATTTTGGGTATCTAAACAAGGGCTAAGACTAGTTTTACGCATGCATCTTTTTGTTATCATTTTTGCGTTGATCGTGTCACCTGAGCCGTATTGATTGAAACCGGAAGGATGGCTTTTTCACCAAACCTACTACTAGTACTACCTACAGCATGCCAGTGCCCTGCCCTAAAAGCAGAAAAAGGTACCTACCGGACATCATCGCTTCGCTACTCATTCCCAAATTGGAGGGAACAAGGTGCATCGTAAAACAGTACTCCCTCCGTCCCAGAAAAAGCGTCGTTTTAGGTTTTTCAGACATCGTGTTTAACTGTTCGTCTTATTCAAAAAATTTTAATAAATATTATTTATTTTGTTATGACTTATTTTATCATTAGAGATACTTCAATAATAATTTATTTATTTTATAATTTGCATAAAATTTTTGAATAAGACGAACGGTCAAACACGATGTCTGAAAAATCTAAAACGATATTTTTTATGGGACGGAGGGAGTACATACTAATAATGATGTAGTAACCCTGAAACCACGTTGTCAAGGCTAAAGAAGCAGCCTTTTTTCTAACGAGATGCAGATGACTGACACTTGTTCTGACTAATTCTGACTCTCTGAAAGTCTGGACTGCTCCTGGCCACCACCCGTACGCAAACGTAAAAACACTGCTTTTCTCCCGGCGCGCTGCGACTGCGAGTCCACAACGGCTCCCGGCGCCCGTGGAGGTGGATCCCCACGGGCCACGCCCCACAAGCTGCCTGTCGCCTCAGCTGCGCGGATGGCTTGCCACCGGGTCCTTTTCGCTCCTTTTTTCGTGTGGATCGATGGATACGCAGGTCTCTCCGAACAGTGGTTTGAGTTGATCGTATGGAGACCCTTAATAGTCACCCTTAACGCCCCCAACAAATGTGGCAGGGGGCATTTGGCCCACCAGCACCAGGCAACGAGCAGGATTGCAGGAACAAGGAATGCCATGACAAGGAAGGCAGCAGCTGGAGACAACTTCTGCATACCACGGCATCTTGCAATGGACCAGCAAAAGCCAACCTTGCCCAATCATACAACGCTACAGTCCATGGCACCGTGCCCACCCTCCGGTCCCTACTTTTCTTTTTCTCTCTGCATTTCTAGGCTCTCCTAGCTGCAAGACTTGATGGCCCCAAGAATTCCAAAACCATCTGACCTCTACTACACCAGATTATTATTCCAGAATGAGCCGCCAGAAAGAAAGAAAAAAAAAAAGAAGCTGACATCTTACTATCTTAGGCTCTCCATCTTATGGTTCAAATAAAATGACGAAGTTAAAAATATAATTCCATAATCATATCTACACTGATGCAGCACGGTTCTGAATCGTTTCTACATTGCTGAAACTTCGAGAAGAGAATACAATGTGTATATTTGAGCAATAAAACAATGGAATTTACACTGATGACATACTATCTGTTCACAAGAACCCTCACCTTCGCCTCATATCAGAATCACAGGGCCATCACTGGCACACAATCTGCCATTTTTCCCTTGAGGTTGCAGCTTCGCTTTCGTTGCATCTCTGTCATCTCAGATAGCCCCAAACCATCGTTAACGTCTGCCTCGTGCATAACATCCGGAAGACAGAAATGCAGTCGCCAAGCCCCTCCTGAATGGCTCACAGCAATACATACTGTACTTGGAGATCAGCTCTTTTATCTCTGATGGTCAGGACAGTCATAGCCGCACATCGCCGATGGCCTCCCTCTCGAATTCACGCACGGCATCGGCGACGCGCTTCATGCTGTCGTCGTAGTACCAGAGTGTCTTCTCGGACCATGTTAGGCCGCCCTTTGGCGGAACGGAGACGAACTCACGGCACACCTCGCCGAGGACGTTGATGGTGTTGTGGTAGTGGTAGTATCGGATGAGGTGCTCTGTCTTGTGCGTGGTGTTGCCAATGACGTTCTCGGACATATGAACACCTGTGGCGTATGCGTTCTTGGCCTGAATCGCGTACTTCCTGTCTCTCCTAACCCCAGTGATCGAGTTCCGGAAAACCAGCTTCTCAAATCCCCATTGGCTGCACAAGTTTGAGGTGAACAAGAATCAATTCCATCACTTGTTTGAGCAATAAAACGGCCTCATGCAACTTAGGATTGCATGAAGGACAATGTAAGCAACAATCGCCAATCGAAATGTGACTAGATTACTGAATTGGTGACCCTAATCATGTAACTTGACTTTTCTATTCTCTGGATAACTGAAAACATGAACTAGACAGGGAAAATGAAGCTGCATTGCATAAAGGCTTTCTACAATGGTTGGAAAAGTACCTTGTTTACCTCCAGGTACTTTCATTTTTTCTATTTCTTAAAACTAATTAATTGAGGAAGATTATTTATATAATGTAATTTAGATTATAAAGGGTGTATTGGTAACTGAGGTTGTGCCCTTCCGCTCGGCATCCGACGCCGTTGTCCCGAACACGCGATAGGTCGTCGCCGCCGGTGCCGCCAGGCCCTAGTCACTGCCGCTAACCCCACGGGTAGGGCTCTGCTCGGCGACGGCAGTTCTGCAGGATCTGCACCACGGAGCTGCTTACCGCGCGCCACGTCCGCTCGTTCAGGTAGGGAGAGGACGAGGTCAACCGGCTACTCCGCTCTGTAGCGGCGACGAAGGCTGGCCGGGTTCACTTCACCGTCTACTAGCTAGCTGGGCTCTGAAAGGGACTAGCAGCGACGCGGATGGGCCGGTAATGTGGATCGGGGACGGACGGACTTGCGGTGCAGGCCCAACAAACACCTCCATCCAAGTTCGCGAAGCCCACTGCGAGAGGTGGCCAAGCGTGACGTCTGAAAAGGATAGGCGATGAATGAGGCCAGTCTCAATGGAGTTTCATCAGAATTTCATGGGCATTAAATGTGCTGAAGTGGCACCGTATTAATGAAGTGAGAGATGATAAGAGTTTCATGGGAGTAGAGAGAGTTTCATCCCTATGAAACTCTTCTACACTGTTTCCAAAATATAGATGTGTTGGAAACTGGATCATGAAACCTCCATTGAGACTGGCCTGAGCATCGATGGTGAAAACTGAAAACGACCACATTCGATTTGATCTGCAAGGAAGGAAGATGCACCACCAACGCCGGGCAACTGGCCACCTCGTCACCGTGTCCACCAAGCTTCGTTCAGCAAATCGAAACAAAACCTCGTCTCAGGGGCAGGAGCAGGACTCAGGAGCAGGGAGGGAAAAAGAAAAGGTCAAACAGAACGCCACCAGTTTCGCAGGCAGCTGCTTATGGAGAAAGAAGCTTTGCCGGGGAATTTGCTGCTGTCGTTGTGATCCAGGTCGCCAAGGCAACGCCGTAGCCCGTAATCATGGAAGGCAGCGCGAGCCCGGCACCTCGCAGGTGATAACGATGCCTGTCTGACTGTCTGTATATGATGAATCTGTGTAGCAGACTACTTACTGGTGTAGTGAAGTGACCCACTTTGAAAGTAGCTTGGTAAAAAAGACGGATACTTTCTTCTGCCGAGATTATCAACAGCATTGCGTGATTGCGTCACAGCTGACTGTTTTGTACTGCGCCCTGATTGGTTCAGCAGGTTGAATTAGGCTACACATCTGCCCAGCCCGGAGAGCGATAGTCCAAACTGTTTGAACAAGCAATCATCCTTAGTGATCACGTATCATATTGTCTGCAAACAAAACGTAAATGCGTGTGAACTCGTCAGCGGACGGATTAGTCTGCTTACCAGAGACCTAGTAAGACTAGTTTTACGCATGCATCTTTTATCATTTTTGCGTTGATCGTGTCACCTGAGCCGTCTTGGATGAAACCGGAAGGATGGCTTTTTCACCAAACCTACTACTAGTACTACCTACAGCATGCCAGTGCCCTGCCCTAAAAGCAGAAAAAGGTACCTACCGGACATCATCGCTTCGCTACACAGCCTTCCCGTACTCGCTACTCATTCCCAAATTGGAGGGAACAAGGTGCATCGTAAAACAGTACATACTAATAATGTAGTAACCCTGAAACCACGTTGTCGAGGCTAAAGAAGCAACCTTAGGCCTTGTTTAGATGACATCAAAATTTCAAGTTTTTTCACTCTCTCTCCATCACATCAATTTTTAGCCGCTTGTATGGAGTATTAAATGTAGGTAAAAAAAATAACTAATTACACAGTTTAGTTGAAAATCACGAGATGAATCTTTTGAGCCTAGTTGGTCCACGATTGGATAATATTTGTCAAATAAGACGAAAGTGATACTATTCATCAATTTAAAATTTTTTCAGCATCTAAACGAGGCCTTAGCACCACGTCACAGCCTTTTTCTAACGAGATGCAGATGACTGACAGTCTGACAAGCACCAACTGTGCAGCTCCCGGATCCCGGGACCTCAATCCAGAGACACTTGTTCTGACTAATTCTGACTCTCTGAAAGTCTGGACTGCTCGCTCCTAGCCACCACCCGCCCCTTGTTTAGTTCCTCAATTCTTTCCTAAATTTCACTATGCAAAAAGAAGATTCCCCGTCACATCAAAATGTCGATAAATGTATGGAGTACTAAATGTTGATGAAATCAAAAACTAATTGCACATTTTTGTTGTACTTTGCGAGACGAACATTTTAAGCCTAGTTAATCAAAATTTGGATAATTTTTACCAAATACAAACAAAATGCTACAAAAATTATGATACAGTGTTTTTCTCTTCAATTCTCTGAACTAAACGAGGCCCCGTACGCAAACGTAAAAACACTGTTTTTACTCCCGGCGCGCTGCGACTGCGAGTCCACAACGGCTCCCGGCGCCCGTGGAGGACCCCCACGGGCCACGCCCCACGGATCACAAGCTGCCTGTCGCCTCAGCTGCGCGGATGGCTTTGCCACCGGGTCCTTTTCGCTCCTTTTTTTCGTGTGGATCGATGGATACGCAGGCCTCTCCAAGTGCTGGGAGCCTGCCTGGCAGGCTGGAACCGAATCCAGCGCAACGGGTGGGCGTCCTCTATATGGATCATACTCTTTTTTCCCAATTGGATCATGCAGTGATTATGGTTTGATCACCTACGCAAATCCATTTCTTCACTGATGACGCCCAAGATCTACGCAGGTGAGTTTGAGGATCCCTCAAAGACCTGACTCTGGACACATATCCTGCTACATTCCATTACATATGGCATCTTCAGAGAGGAAATCAGACGGTATTCCCTTCGTTCCGAATTCTATTGTATGTAGCTCTGATTTTTTTCAGATACATAGCTTTTATTAAGTGTTCAGACATAACATATAAATCTAGATATGTAGCAAAAACAAGAGATGTATCTAGGATGAGTACTGATAGACAAGATCAAAGGACCAGTAAAAATTTTAAATTCATCGTGCACACTGAGAATTAATTCGTTGCGGAATTTCAGTATTCTAAACTGGAGCATTATCCACCACAAATGTTAGCTCTTCAGAAATCTAACACGGGAGTTTACAGCAAGCATGCAACTGTCCCTACTTGCTGGATGATGTATTAGGCTGTTCTGCAAGATAAAAAATAGTTGTGCCAGTCATTGTGTGGATTGCCTCTTGCCATATATGGACTTACGTGTCATTCTCACCAGCTGGTTCCGACTTGTGACCATAAACTTCTGCATCCTCGAATTGTGACGACAGAACTAAAATTCTTCCAACAGAACGAATGATCCTAAATCTGAACAGCAAAGGGAGGGAAATTCAACTTCTCTGAAAAATGGTCGAGTGATTGATAGGACACTAATTAATAATCCACCCTGAAAATGACGACGTGACATCAAACCGAAACAGTGGTTTGAGTTGATCGTATGGAGACCCTTAATAGTCACCCTTAACGCCCCCAACAAATGTGGCAGGGGGCATTTGGCCCACCAGCAGCAGGCAACGAGCAGGATTGCAGGAACAACAAGGAATGCCGTGACAAGGAAGGCAGCAGCTGGAGACAAATTCTGCATACCACGGCATCTTGCAATGGACCAGCAAAAGCCAACCTTGCCCAATCATACAACGCTACAGTCATGGCACCGTGCCCACCCTCCGGTCCCTACTTTTCTTTTTCTCTCTGCATTTCTAGGCTCTCCTAGCTGCAAGACTTGATGGCCCCAAGAATTCCAAAACCATCTTGACCTCTACTACTCCAGATTATTATTCCAGAATGAGCCGCCAGAAAGAAAGAAAAAAAAAGCTGACATCTTACTATCTTAGGCTCTCCATCTTATGGTTCCAATAAAATGACGAAGTTAAAAATATAATTCCATAATCATATCTACATTGATGCAGCACGGCTCTGAATGGTTTCTACATTGCTGAAACTTCGAGAAGAGAATACAATGTGTATATTTGAGCAATAAAACAATGGAATTTACACTGATGACATACTATCTGTTCACAAGAACCCTCACCTTCGCCTCATATCAGAATCATAGGGCCATCACTGGCACACAATCTGCCATTTTTCCCTTGAGGTTGCAGCTTCGCTTTCGTTGCATCTCTGTCATCTCAGATAGCCCCAAACCATCGTTAACGTCTGCTTCGTGCATAACATCCGGAAGACACAAATGCAGTCGCCAAGCCCCTCGTGAATGGCTCACAGCAATACATACTGTACTTGGAGACAGGGTTAAAAATCCCGGGCGGTAAACCACGGTTTACCGCGGTAACCGGGCTTATCGGGCCGGACCAGTTCCGGTCCGGTTAGGTATTCTCCAAATTCAAATTTAAAATTTGAAAAAAAAATGCTGAAAAATTTCCTAAAAATAGTTCATGATTTATAGAAGCCAATGGTGTAAAAAATTTTCAAATTCGAGTTCGTTTAGTATTTATTTATACGTATAGAAGTTTAAAAAAAAGGAAAAAAATCCCGGTCCCGGCCCGTTAAGGCCCATGAGGCCCATTAGGCCGCCACGGGCACAAAACGCGCCGGGAGCTACGGGGGGAGGGGGGGGTCAACGCGCCCAGAAGCTTATCCGCTCCCGTCCGCCCCCCGCCCGCTCCCCTTTGGTTCTGTCCGCCCCCCGCCGCCGCGCGACCGCCCCGGCTGACCGGCTTACCGTGCGGTCCGGGCGGTTTACCGCGCGCGGCCGCAGGGACGGTTAGCCGGCCAGAAGGCGTGGCTAACCGCCCGGGAGGAGCGGCTTACCGCTCGGTTCGCTGGACGACCGCCAGGTAAGGTTTTTTTTGTTTTTTTTCTTTAGAGTAGTATTAACTTTAGGATTTAGGTATGGTTTATGTGTTAGGATTTAGGAAAGATCTAGGATTTAGGTAGGATTTGTGTTAGGATTTAGGATAGGTTTTTGGTTAGGTTTTAGGTAGGATTTACTTTAGGATGTTTTTTTAGGATTTAGGATTAGAGGTAGGATTTGTGGTAGGATGTATATTTTAGGTATATATTGTGTAGATATATTTTATTTAGGTGTGACTTTGTGTTGTCCGTTTATGCAGGTAGACAATGTCAGGCACAAACAGAGACGTTGTATGGGAGCATGGTGAAAATCTTGCTCCTGGATGGAGATGCAATTATTGTCATGTGACGAAAGCAGACGATGGTTGCACTAGATTTAAACAGCATTTGGCTGGGCACGGGAGCGGACACCTTGCATTGCGACCGTGTGCCACCAGATGTGCGTACGTACTTTCAGCGAGATCTTGACAGAGCTAAGAAGACGACTGCTGACCGGGCTCGACAAAGGTTGGCACGAGAAAAAGCTGCAGCGGAGGGAAACCATCCCCTCGGTGATGATGAATATGAGGCTCAGATGAAGGAAGCACTAAACCAGTCGAGAGCAGAATATGACTACGAGCATAGGGTGCAACAGAGACTAAGGATGAGGAATACCAGTCCCAGGATAGTGGTGACGATAACAGTAGTGACGATGACAGTGACAATGACGGTGCTGGTGGGAGTGACGGTGGCGGTGGTGGTGGGAAAGACGGTGGTGGTGGTGGGAGTGGGGCTGGTACTATTGGTGCTGGTGGTAGTAGTTATGTAGGTCTTTATTTCACAGGTATCCATTGCACCTACATACGCACAATTGTTTCTGTCTATACCTACTAATTATGGTTGATTGCAGGCGAGACCCAATTCACACATGCTACTCAAGACCATGACCATGGACAACCGACATCGCAGAAAAGAGCATATGCACCGACGGACTACGACACTCCACACTACTCTTCTTCCTCCTACAGCGATACCTCACAGCCTACTTATAGCTATCCCATTCCTGACATGACCATGCAGACTCAGACTAGATGACTGTATAAATAGGAAGACCCTAGTTTTTACAATATGTTAGTTCAAGAATGGGAGACAACAGCAGCATAGACATGTCAAACTTGGCAAGATTACAAGGCTGCCCTGCTTAGACAGCAAGGTATCTCTCTTATGTCCACCGCCGAATATGAAATGTCGTGCCAACAAGGGGTCTTCCTATACATCCTACGTAGTTGACCATGCGACTATTTGTTTGTGTAAGCGAATATGTATTTGTATGCGACTATATATTGTTGCTTTAGTGACTTATGCTATTTATTACCACATTGTGTGGTCTTTTTACATTAATTTGTGCAAAGGAAGTACCAAAAATTCTTTTTATTCATGCAAAAAAAAGAAAATTCTAAACGGTTTATAACGGTTACCGCTCAAACCGAGCGGTAACCGCTACAAACCACTCGGTAAACCGGCCGCCGACCGAACCGAAGGCGAGTTTGAATTCAAATTCAAATTCGATCGGTTACCGTCCGGTTACCGGTAAACCGGAACCGGAGGCCGGCGGTTTGACCCTTCCGGTCGATAAAAAAAAACCCTGCTCGGAGATCAGCTCTTTTATCTCTGTGGTCAGGATAGTCATAGCCGTACATCGCCGATGGCCTCCCTCTCGAATTCACGCACGGCATCGGCGACGCGCTTCATGCTGTCGTCGTAGTACCAGGGTGTCTTCTCGGACCATGTTAGGCCGCCGTTTGGCGGAACGGAGACGAACTCACGGCACACCTCGCCGAGGACGTTGATGGTGTTGTGGTAGTGGTAGTTTCGGATGAGGTGCTCTGTCTTGTGCGTGGTGTTGCCAATGACGTTCTCGGACATATGAACACCTGTGGCGTATGCGTTCTTGGCCTGAATCGCGTACTTCCTGTCTCTCCTAACCCCAGTGATCGAGTTCCGGAAAACCAGCTTCTCAAATTCCTATTGGCTGCACAAGTTTGAGGTGAACAAGAATCAATTCCATCACTTGTTTGAGCAATAAAACGGCCTCATGCAACTTAGGATTGCATGAAGGACAATGTAAGCAGCAATCGCCAATCGAAATGTGACTAGATTACCGAATTGGTGACCCCCTAATCATGTAACTTGATTTTTCTATTCTCTGGATAACTGAAAACATGAACTAGACAGGGAAAGTGAAGCTGCATTGCATAAAGAGGCTTTCTACAATGGTTGGAAAAAAAGTACCTTGTTTACCTCCAGGTACTTTCATTTTTTCTATTTCTTAAAACTAATTAATTGAGGAAGATTATTTATATAATGTAGTTTAGATTATAAAGGGTGTATTGGTAACTGAGGTTGTGCCCTTCCGCTCGGCATCCGACGCCGTTGTCCCGAACACACGATAGGTCGTCGCCGCCGGTGCCGCCAGGCCCTAGTCACTGCCGCTAACCCCACGGGTAGGGCTCTGCTCGGCGACGGCAGCTCTGCAGGATCTGCACCACGGAGCTGCTTACCGCGCGCCACGTCCGCTCGTTCAGGTAGGGAGAGGACGAGGTCAACCGGCTACTCCGCTCCGTGGCGGCGACGGCGGCGGTCTCGCCGGGGCAGTGGCAGAGCCGGTAAACCTAAGCGAGATGGTGTCGGCGTACGTGGCCGACGCGTCCGTGCACGCCATCATCGGCACTTCGGCAGCAACTTCAGGGACACGGACGGACAGTCGGACACACGTTCCTGCGCCTGCTGGAGTGCTGCCTCTGGAACGTGCCCGCGTAGAGCCAGCCGGACCTCTTTCCTTGGCGATGCTCGACAGCCCAATGTTGGTGTTCATCGACACCATCATCCAGGACATCTAGGAGCCCGTGGTCCCGTTCTCCGCCGAGGAGATCTCGGCGCAACAGGAGACTGCGCCGAGGATCAGGGCGCCGAGGCCGGTACACGAGCCCGGTGCTATAGCAGCTCCTCGCTTGTGAGGTCGCCGCGATGGTGGCAGCGCCGGCGGCCGTCGGTGAGGCCGCGTACAACCGTCTGGGAGCTTCAACTAAGATGCTAAAATTACCAATTTACCCATAACCGAAACAAATAAAAAATATAAACTAGACCCACGTAGTTTGATAGTTGTCCATCTAATTTTGGTACTGTTCTCATCTATTTAGTATTTCAAGGCATTTTCACTTTGATACCTCCTATTTTTGCACCATCCGATCTCGTCGAATGAATGGCTCATGTTTTTTCCAACTATTGTAAAATTTCTCTTGCATAAATCCGCTTCTATATTACTTGTATAGGAGTGGCATTGCAAGAAGGCAGCAGCTTTAAAAGTAAACGGACAATCAATTGGGCCCTATCAGTGTTACACAAGAAGCTACTATATTGCAATTCCATACTCGGAATAGTTCGGCAATTCAAATTCAGATCGATTTATCGACGCACAACTTGCTCGACATTGGGTTCTGTTCGATGGTGAACTGCGTGTACGGTTCGAGCTCGGCGAGTACATCCTCGAGCGTGCGGCCGCCGGGCAGGAAGGCGTACTCGTCGACATCGAAGAATGAAGGTCCACTTGGCCGCGTGCAGTGAAGTCACCCACTTTGAATTACTCTATAGCTTGGTAAAAAGACGGATACTTTCTTCTGCCGGGACTATCAACAGCGTTGCGTGATTGCGTCACAGCTGACTGTTTTGTACTGCGCCCTGATTGGTTCAGCAGGTTGAATTAGGCTATAGTGCATGGACACATTCTGCCTGCCCCGGATAGCGATAGTCCAAACTGTTTGAACAAGCGATCTCTCCTTAGTGATCAAGTATCATGTTTTCTGCAAAGAAAATGGAAATGCGTGTGAACTCGTCTGCTTACCAGAGACCTAAGAAAGATTAGTTTTATGCATCCTTTATCATTGATGCGTTGATCGCGTCACCTGAGCCGACTTTGGCTGAAACCGGAAGGATGGCTTTTTCACCAACCTAGGCCTCGTTTAGATGCACTCAAAAAGTTGAAATTTTTTCACTCTCTCCATCACATCAATCTTTGGACCCATGCATAAAGTAGTAAATGTAGGTAAAAAAAATAACTAATTACACAGTTTAGTTGGAAATCACGAGATGAATCTTTTGAGGCTAGTTGGTCCACGATTAGACAATATTTGTCAAATAAAACGAAAGTGGTATTATTCATCGGGTTGAAATTTTTTCAGCATCTAAACGAGGCCCTACTACTGCTACTGCTACTACTGCTACTACTGCTACTCCTGCTCCTGCTCCTGCTCCTGCTGCTGCTGCTGCTACCACCACCACCTACGGCAGTGCCCTAAAAAGAGAGGTACTGGAGGCTAAGACTACCCGCACTCATGGACCTCTATATTCATCCTCTATACGTTCTAGTCAGCAAGATTCTCTCCTCTATACTCAATTCTTCCGCACCCATCCATCCTCTATATCATCCTCATCCTCTATCCACTCTATCAACTGTGGGACCCACTTGTCACTTTATCTATATATATCCATGTGTGATTTAGTTTTGAAGGATTTATTGAGACGAATTTAATGGTGCAATCGAAATTTAATTTGGTTTTTTGGTTTGTGAGTTATAGCATTTTTTCCCTTTGTTTAGCTAGTGGGGCCCGCCACTATAGAGTATAGTGTAAGCACTGTACTACTCTAAATATAGAGTGAGAGAAAGGATAGAGTATCGTTTTAGAGTACCCAGTGCAGCAGTTTTTACTCTATATTCATACTCTAAAGCTTTAGAGTATCGTTTTAGAGTATCCACTGCGGTCAGTCTAAGGCTCCCTCGGTCACTCTCCCCCTGCAGACTGACAGAACATCATCGCTACACTACACTACACATGGCCCTTCCCGTATTACTTGCTACTCATTCCCAAATTGGAGGGAACAAGGTGACAAGGTGCATCGTAAATTCGTAATACACCACTAACTCTGAAACATCAAACGATGCATCATCATCCCGAGTTGGATGATGCTCCCGCGTCCTTCAGGTTCAGCGCAAGTCTCAGGTGAATGAATGAATCCCTACCAATACGAGAACTCGGTCGGAGTTGAAATAAAAACCTTATCACAGAGCCCCGATCTAGGGGAGCAGATACGGGTTCCACGTGATCTTTCTTGCGTAGGAGTACGCATTTGTTGCTGGCAGCTCCTAACAATTTCGTCCAGTCAGATGCATCCTTGTACCAACCCTGAAACCAGGTTGCCAAGGTTAATAAGCAACTGTAGCACCACGTCATGGCCTTTTGTAACGAGATGCAGATGACTGACAAGCAGCAACTGTGCAGCTCCGGGGTCCCGGGACCTCAGGGTGTGTTTAGATGGGAAAAGTTGGGGTGAAAAATTACTGTAGCACTTTTCGTTGTTATTTGGTAAAATTTGTCCAACCATGGATTAATTAGACTCAAAAGATTAGTCTCGAACTTTACAGACAAACTATGCAATTAGTTTTATTTTTTACCTACATTTAATGTTTCATGCATGCGTTTAAAGATTTGATGTGATGGGTGGAAGAGGAAATATTTTGGGTTCCTGTAGTAAGTGAAGAAGGCCTCAATCCTTTGAAACAGTTGTTCTGACTAATTCTGATTCTCTGAACGTCTGGGGCCTTGTTTAGATTGGTGAATTGGGGAGAAAAACACTGTATCAGAATTCCTGTAGCATTTCGTTTGTATTTGGTAAAAATTATCCAAATTTTGACTAACTAGGCTTAAAATGTTCGTCTCGCAAAGTACAATAAAACTGTGCAATTAGTTTTTGATTTTATCAACATTTAGTATTCCATGCATTTGCCGACATTTTGATGTGACGGGGAATCTTCTTTTTGCATAGTGAAATTAGGGGAGAGAATTGGGGAACTGAACAAGGCCTGGAGTGCTCCTGACCACGCAAGCGTAAAAACTCTCTGTTTTCCTGTCAAGTTCCCGGCGCGCTGCGAGTCCCCAACGGCTCCCCGGCGCCCGTGGATCCCCACGGGCCACAAGCTGCCTGTGTCGCCTCGGCTGCGCCCTGCGCGTGGCTTTGCCGGGTCCTTTTCGCTCCTTTTTTGCATGTGGATGGATCGACAGACAGGACTCTTCTCTTCGTGTGCTGGAAGCCTGGGAGCCTGCCTGGAACCGAATCCAGCGCACCGGGTGGGCGTCCTACTCTAATCATACAGTTTACTATGGGCGTACCACAAATGTAGACCTAGGCCTTGTTTAGATTCCCAAATTCACCTCCAAATTCCACTATGCAAAAAGAAGATTCCCCATCACATCAAAATGCCGATACATGTATAGAGTACTAAATGTAGATAAAATCAAAAACTAATTGTACAGTTTTGTTGTACTTTGCGAGACGAACAGTTTGAGCCTAATTAATCAATATTTGGACAATTATTACCAAATAAAAACAAATTTGCTACAGTGCAGCACAGTAATGCTACAGTGATTCGGGGTGCCCAAATCGGGCATCTAAACAAGGGCCTAGCAGTCTAGCACAGAAGAATCTCCTGGTGGATTACATTGTGTATATAGAACATGATTTAAGTTGGTTTTCCAGTCCGGAACCAAACTTCGCTCTACAGAAATCTAAAACGGGAGTTTACTTCGGCCTTGTTTAGATTCCAAATTTTGGAACCAAATTCTGCATAGTAAGTGTCCCGTCACATTGTAGCAATTTTGTTTTTATTTGGTAATAATTATCCAAACATTGATTAATTAGGCTTAAAATATTCGTCTCGCAAAGTACAACAAAACTGTGCAATTAGTTTTTGATTTCATCTACATTTAGTACTCCATATATGTGCCGACATTTTGATGTGACGGGAAATCTTCTTTTTGCATAGTGGAATTTGGAGGTGAATTTGAGTATCTAAACAAGGCCTTCCTTAAAAAAAAAAAAAACGGGTGTTTACAGCAAGCATGCAACTGTCCCTACTTGCTGGATGTATTAGGCTGTTCTGCAAAATAAAAACAGTTGTGCCAGTTTGTGGGGATTGCCTCTTGCCATATACGGAGTACGTGTCATTCTCACCAGCTCGTTGAGACTTGTGAGTTGTGAGCATAAACTTCTGCATCCTCGAACAATGATGACAGTACTTAAATAATCTCCAATCTCACCAGTTCGGCAGGCTGTTTTTTTGGCTTATAAGCCGGCTGTGGCTGATTTACTGTGAGAGAAAAACACTGTTCCACGGCTGATAAGCCGTGCTGATAAGCTCAGCCGAACAGGGGAACAACTTCTCTGAAAAAAAATTCTACGAGTGATTGACAGGACACTAACTAATTAATAATCCACCCCGAAAATGACGACGTGACATCAAACCGAAACAGTGGTTTGAGTTGATCTTATGGAGACCCTTTTAGTCACCCTTAACGCGCCAACAAATGTGGCATGGGGCATTTGGCCCACCAGGCAACGAGCAGGAACATCAAGGAATGCCATGACAAGGAAGGCAGCAGTAGCAGCTGGAGACAAACTTCTGCATACCATAGCACGGCCTCTTGCAATGGACCAGCAAAAGCCAACCCTTGTCCATGACACCGTGTCCACCCACCGGTCCCTACTTTTCCTTTTCTCTCTGCATTTCTAGGCTCTCCTAGCAGAAGCCTTTATGGCCCCAAGAATTCCAAAACCATCTTGACCTCTACGACTCCAGATTATTTCCAGAATGGGGCCAGAAAGAAAAACAGCTGACATCTCAGGCTCTTCATCTTATGGCTCCAACAAAATGACCAAGTTAAAAATAATGCCATATCATATCTACATTGATGCAGCACGGTTCTGAATGGTTTCTACATTGCTGAAACTTCGAGAAGAGAATACAATGTATAGTATATTTGAGCAATAAAACAATGAAATTTACACTGATGACATACTATCTGTTTACAAGAACCCTCACCTTCGCCGCATATCAGAATCACAGGGCTATCACTGCACACAATCTGCCATTCTTCCCTTGAGGTTGCAGCTTCGCTTTCATTGCATCTCTGTCAGCTCAGATAGCCCCAAATCACAGGTAACGTCTGCTTCATAACATCCGGAAGACAGAAATGCAGTCGCCAAGCCCCTCCTGAATGGCTCACAGCAATACATCCCGTACATCGATCAGCTCTTTTATCTCTGTGGTCAGTCATAGCCGCACATCGCCGATGGTCTCCCTCTCGAACTCACGCACAGCATCGGCGACGCGCTTCATGCTGTCGTCGTAGTACCAGGGTGTCTTCTCGGACCATGTTAGGCCGCCCTTTGGCGGAACGGAGACGAACTCACGGCACACCTCGCCGAGGACGTTGATGGTGTTGTGGTAGTGGTAGTATCGGATGAGGTGCTCCGTCTTGTGCGTGGTGTTGCCAATGACATTCTCGGACATATGAACACCTGTGGCGTATGCATTCTTGGCCTGAATCGCGTACTTCCTGTCTCTCCTCACCCCAGTGATCGAGTTCCGGAAAACCAGCTTCTCGAATCCCCATTGGCTGCACAAGTTTGAAGTAAGAAGAATCAGTTGCGTCACCTGTTTGGGCAATAAAACGGCCTCATGCTACTAAGATTGCATTGGAAGCAGCAACTGCCAATCGAAATGTGACCAGATTACTGAATTGGTGACTCCTAATCATGTGATTTGACTTGTCTATTCTCTGGACAACTGAAAAACATAAAGTAGACAGGGAAAATGAAGCTGCATTGCATAAATCCGCTTCTATATTGCTTCTATGGGAGTGGCATTGCAACAAGGCAGCAGCTTTAGAAGCAAACGCACAGCCAATTGGGCCTTTTAGTCAATCAGTGTTACTCTACACAAGAAGCTCCATTGCAATTCCATACTTGGAATAGTTCGGCAATTCAAATTCAGATCGATTTGGGGGAAATAAAGAGTCACTTACTTGGAATAATCGGCCTCCGGATTATCGACGCACAACTTGCTCGACATTGGATTCTGTTCGATGGTGAACTGCGTGTACGGTTCAAGCTCGGCGAGCACATCCTCGAGCGTGCGGCCGTCGGGCAGGAAGATGTACTCGTCGACATCGAAGAAGAAGGTCCACTTGGCCGCGTGCCGGTACCGGTGCAGGCAGTCATTGACGACGAGGAACTGGTTGTAGTACCATCCGTCGTACTCGGCCTGTGCGCGCACGTCCTGCAGCGTGGCGCGGCCGGCGCGCACCCAGGGCTCGAGCGCGGCGCGCACGGCGGGGCTGACGCCGCCGGCGTCGTGGAACACGAAGTGGGAGCGGGCGCCGAAGAAGCGGGCGTGGTACGCCATCCACTCCCGCACCCGCGCCGCGCTGAGGTTGCCGTACAGCGAGGAGCCGCAGTAGAGGTAGTCGTACCTGTGCGGCGGCGTCCCCCGGAACGCGGCCTCGTCGTAGGCGCCGGGGCTTTCCTCCAGCGCGACGATCCGCTCGTGGCGGGAGGCCGGGGACCGCGACGGCCCGTAGTGCGCGTAGAGGATGAGCCTGCCGCCGGCGTTGTCGGCGTTGGGGACGCGCGGGAACGTGCAGTTGACGACGACGACGGTGTAGACGCGGCCGTAGCCCCAGTCCGGGAGCATGTGGTACGTCTTGGCCGCGCGCATCGGCGGCGAGGAGGACGCGTCGTTGGGCTCCCACTCGCAGCGGAACCAGGGCTTGCCGTAGACGTGCGTGGGCTTGGACGCGAGCCCGACGACCGCGAAGGTGTAGGGCCCCCCGCGGTACGCGCCCATCTGCACGAACAGCGCCGCCGCGCTGCCCACGGCGCGGAACTCCCGCCGCTCGGGGCCGGGCGGCGGCGGCGAGGAGGAAGCGGTGGAGTTGGTGGCGGAGGAGGAGACAGGGGAGGCCTTCTTGGCGTGGACGGCGAGCGCGCGGGGGAGCGAGGCGCCGGCGGTGGGTTGCAGGCACGCGGCGGAGAATGGGGAAGCGAGGAGGGAGTGGTAAGGGCGGAGCTGCCAGGCGGCGGCGAGGAGCGTGAGCACGGTGAGCGCGGCGAGGAAGGGCTTGAGGTCGAAGCAGAGCAGCGCGGGCGCGGAACCCGGCGCAATGCCGGCGGCGGCAGCGTCCTTCCGCATCGCCGTGTGCGCGCTGCCACCGCGCGCCGGGCTGGTCGGCTGGGCCTGGGACTGAGAGCAGCGGAGCGGGAGTGTGGGTCTGTGGGACACTGTGAGGTGCGGTGGGGATTACACGAGGTTTTCCATTGGTGGGTGGCGGATTAATTAGCCGCGGCTTTTGGCTTTTCTCGCCCAAAAGTTTGCAACGCCCGTTGATTGATGGCTGGCTGACCCCTTCGCCGTCTCGGAATCGGCGCACGGCGTCTCGACTCTCGAGTCGGGTGCTCCGGTGACGCTTTGGTCCGCGGAATGTTTTCTCCGCGTTCTCTTCACCCAAGGAAGCTGCTAGAAGTCCTCCTGCGGTGCCGTTGGATTGGATCCCGGTAATCAGAATAAAAAGTAATAGTTTCATTAGATTTCAGGATTCTAAAAATCTATGAATTAAAACCTCTTTAAAATCTAGACTATTTAGATGAGATACCGGGATTTAGAGCATCTTGAACAGAGTTGGGATCCAACTTGTTATTTCTATTTTTAACTAACGTGCATCAAATCTGACCCCTAACAGACTAGAGCTATTCCATTTGACGTGCTATCCCGTGAGGGTTGGAAGCCAAATTTAATTGGGCGGTGTGCCTGGCTATATTAGCGTATGTGACACTGACAGCTTTTCCATGATTGTGTTGCTCCAAAATTCAATTCATTTCTCCTGCTTTCATAGATACAGAGTGTAAGGCTATCCGCACTCGTTCACCTCTATTTTCATCTCTAAAAAGGAATATTCTATCCTAGTCATCAAAATTCTCTACTCTATACTCATTTCTCTCGCACCCATATTATCTCTATCCCATACTCTATACCCACTATTCTATATTTTATTCCTCTCCCTCTCTCTTTCTCTCTCCCAATAACTTTCTCTCTCTCGTAGCTACAGTGTTTACCGTGGCCTCCTGCGTACGCTGAGTTTAGCGAATTCCTGTGCAGCCGGTAACATACAGGAGTCTTTACAGGGGAGCGGTGCAGGAGCACGCTACGCTATCGCTAGCGTAGCGGTCGGTTTCCAGGTGAGCGGTGCGGTCAGTCTAAGATATACTAGTGTTGTTGGAGTGTGCTGAATTATATAGAGAGAATTTTTATAGAGTTGCTAGTTAAATGAAGATACGGTGTGGAATTTAGAATATCTCTTGGACATCAATGGACGGAGTCGACAGGCAATTCTTACCGGGGATGCTCAATTTCTTACCGGCCTCACATAATTATTCGAGCATAGTTATCACAGCAAACGGGCAAACAACTCGGTCAGTCACATGTCACTGTAAGCTAAACCTTATGCCAACACAAATCACAAACTGTGAAAATCTACTGCTGACCTTAGGGGCGGGGGAGAGAGGGGGCATATGCCCAGTGGTGGATATAGGATTTCGATCATGGGGGTACGGACTAAAGTGTTGTAGTTCATTGATATTGAAATGATATAATTCGATCACTAATAATAATAAAATAGTTGTAACGATATATAAATGAACAAGTTACATGTTTTCATTACAAATTTGCAACTAAATCTTATAAATTATTATAATAGAAACTAAATCTTCACAGGCTATTCCGTGATTCTTGGAAGCGTTTAATGACATCTACATTGCTTACACATAGGAAAAAGTCACGACATCAATAAATATGATCAAAAAATAATTTTGCATCGATCACCCATCTTGTTTCAAAGCAATTGTGCTTGTTTGTCTCAACAGGTCTCAGAACGAGCTCACTAGGATTCTTTGCTTACTGGAACCTTGTGTTGTTACACACATCAACAATAAATATATTAAGTGGCAAAGAAAGTTGCACCAGATTTGTACTTGTGAAATCTTGAAGATAAAACTTTGCAAGTTCAACAAGTTTTTCGTTGTCATAAAAAGCAAAGAAAATCACTAGATTCAAACGCAACAATGCAAACAAGAAGCTCTGTGTGAGACTTTTTCCCTGTCGAATGAACTAGCACTTGGGCTTGCTACTTAACAATATATTATACATATATAATGGATTAAAGGGTATATATACTCAGTATTTTTGCAGAAATTTTGGGGGGTACAGTTGTACTCCATGCACCTACTGTGCATCCGCCCCTGCATATGCCCCCTTGCTTCTGCCACTTCTTACAGGCCTCATGTAGTTATTCGAGCATAGTTATCCATATGCAATGGCTCTATCGTAGTTTTGTGTCACTGTAATGTTAAATGCATTTGCAAGAGTAGTGTTCACAGTCCATTGAGTCCATTGTTTATCGACTTCCTCCACTGTCCAGCTACTCTTAGCCCTCGTGCAGTGCATATATATACCACAAAGGCACAAAGGCGAACAATGAACACTATTCTTGCTAATGTATTTAGCATAATTAGCATAACCGTGGATCTAGAGCTTATAAAACCTAAGAACGGCTAACACTACCGTTGAGATATGAAACTATGATAAAATAACTATGTATATATAACTATGCTCGAATAACTATATGAGGCCAATAAGAAATTGAGCATTCTTAGGAAGAATCGCTTGTCGATTCGGTCTATTAATGTGTCCCGTGTCTCGTCGTAGCGCGGCCTGCCTAAGACTACCCGCAGTGGGTACTCTAAAACGATACTCTAAACCTTTAGAGTATGAATATAGAGTAAAAACTGCTGCACTTGGTACTCTAAAACGATACTCTATCCTTTCTCTCACTCTATATTTAGAGTGGTACTGTGCTTACTCTATACTCTATAGTGGCGGGCCCCACTAGCTAAACAAAGGAAAAATGCTATAACTCATAAACCAAAAATCCAAATTAAATTTCGATTTCACCATTAAATTCATCTCAATAAATCCTTCAAAACTAGATCACACGTGGATATATTTAATAAAGTGACAAGTGGGTCTCACAGTGGATAGAGGATGATGTAGAGGATGTATGGGTGTGGAAGAATTGAGTATAGAGGAGAGAATCTTGCTAACTAAGACGTATAGAGGATGAATATAGAGATCCATGAGTGCGGTAGTCTAACAAGCGCTTCCAGGGAAGCGCCCTGTGTCACCGATGATGCCAATTGCCAGGCCAAATGCTCTGCTTTCGGCGCCACAACGCTGCTAATTATGGAGAGCTAGCGCCGAGAACTGGGCGGCGGACGGCACTGTGCCGCGTCGCGACATTTCCCACCAGCTTCGGCCAGAGGCCACAGCACGCATTGAGTGAGGCAGGGGAGGGGCCGTCCGTCCCAACTCGCACACCACGCTGGTCTGTCGGTCAGGGTCGACGACGGACGCGGAGATGGTATGGAATGGACTGAGGAGGGCACGCAGACGCCAACCAACAGGCATTCGAGCAAGGTGCCCCCGCATCCCGAATCGGGCCACGCGTGGCGTGCTGACTAACCGGCGTCGGGCCAAACGTGGAAAGCAGCCGTGCGCGCCAGCCAGCACCACCCCACCCGGCCACCCCGCCGGCCGGGGGCCGAACGAGCGCGATGCCGATGGCCCGACGGAGCGTAGTGACCAATCCTTTCTCCATCGCGTGCGTGCGTCGCCCCGTACGGCCGTACCTCCGAACGGCTCGTCACGTCTGTTGCTGCCGGCCGGGGTAGACGCCTTACCGGCAACAGGCAAAGTAGAACGTCGGAGAGCTCCCTTTTGGTGTAAAACTCTCATCACCGTGGCTGGCTGGCATAGTGGCATGGGCGTGCATTGACCAAACCCCAAAGATTGCCGTCCGGGTCCGGAAGGCACATGCAAGGTCACTTGCTTAGTTGCTTTTGCTACGCTTTGGTAGTCGTTTTGGTGCATGAGTTAAATAAAAGTGTGCCTTTAATTTATCCATGAAAGAGAGTGCATTGCATGGTCCTCTTTGATTTTGACGACGACGTGGTACGGATGTGTGACTTTTTCTAACTAACATACTACTGTAGTTCTCTCTTTTGCATTCCCTCCTCTTGCATTGCATTGACTTCCACCTCAGGCTTGGCTCACTATACGAGGGCTAAGAGCAGGTGGACAGTGGATTTCATCTTCCTCCACTGTCCATCTACTCTTAGCCCCCATACAGTGAGTATATACCATGAAGGTGGTGAACACTGAACATTACTCTTACTAATGCATTTAGCATCACAATGGACCTAGGGCTTATATAACCCCAGAACTGTGAACATTACCGCAGAGACACGGAACTATGATAGAATCACTGCATATGGATAACTATGCTCGAATAACTATACGAGGCCTGTAAATTGGGCATCGCTGGTAAAAATCGTCTGTCGACTCCATCCGTTAATTTGAGGCCTGTAAGAAATTGAGTTGATGCTCGATCAAGTCAAGCAATGCCCCGTGCTTTGGCGCCATGACCACGATCTACTTTGGCAAAGTTTGATCCAGCTCAATCGAGACGCGTTAGTCTTCCAAGGATTGCATGCACATATGTTCTACTACTAATGAAGGTGAGGTGGATGTGATTGGCCAACAACTGTCCTAGCTTAGCTTGGACAGCTGCAGCAAATTCTAGTGGTGTGTGGTCAGTTACACATTCCAGTTTGGCACCAACGAAAACTTGTAATCGCCCATCACTAGTCACCACCACAGCTCCATCAAATTACCCGCTCTAATCCAAAAAACATTATTCCCGTCCGAGCTACAGGCAGGATACAACATACAAGTGAGCTAACGACTTGAGCAAATCACAAATCAGGACGGGAGAGTTGAGCAAGGTATCAGTTTGCAGAGCAGAGGGACGAGGACGACCGTGGAAAGCTAAAGTAGAACAACATCTATGAACGGCAACTCCCCTTTAGAAAAAGCTAGTTAGACGACCTTCTTGGAGGTCAGGACAGGACTCCAAGCACCTAATTAAGACCTAATCAAAGACGGTGGCAGTACTGAGATGATTTTATTAACGGCCACTAATGAACATTACATGGTAGCTGTACTGCTGCTTCAGCAAGCCTACTAGAACGACGGCAAGTTATGAGGGATCGGATCGAGTTGTACTTCCATTATCTTTTAGTACAAGAACTCAGTAACCGATCACAAACTGTGATCTACTAGTCTTATTGGCTGTGATTAACCACTGTGCAGAGTACGGAGAAGCTTGAGTGCCGCTTAAATTCAGATCTGCTCACAACATTTGAGCCGTGGAAGAGTGTTTTCCTCTCATAACATTTCAGCATAAGCATCAGCATAAACGAACAGGGTATAACTGCACAGCACACTGCACACGCCTTCTCCTCTCCACTCTCACACCAGTGGCCCAGGACGGGGAAAACAGTGTTCGTTCACCCCTTTATGTTAGTATAGTACTTAGTACACGCAGCAAGGGTTGGTAATTGGTTAGGTGATGAGTTTGTGTCAATGGCCGCACGGACAAGATCACAAGATGCAGGGGAGGAATGGGTTCGATGGGTGACGCTTCCAGCTAGCACTAGCAGGGGATGCAGAGACCGGGCACATACAAAACTCCACCAAGTCAGTCGTCTCCGCAAACAACACGGAGCCTGATAGCCTGATAGTGACCCTATGATGTTCATGCTCTTGCTTGGCATGGCGTTCGTCAGTGATGGAAAGCCGCCAGCCGCGCCATCGAGCACAACTGGCCTTATCAATAGCAATTACCATGGGAATTCAGAGTACCAGTCCTTCCTGGAACACAAATCCTGAGTTCCATTGGATGCTCAAATTAGCGAGCATTGTCTGACTTATTTTTTACATTAATACACAAGAGAGCTGCCAAGTATAATTCGACTAAGACTGTCTCCAACAGGAGACCCATTGCGGAACCCAAACTCAAAATGGGTTTCCAACACAATATCTATAACCTCCAACAGAGTACTTAAATGGAAGACCCATTTTAGGTGCCAGGAGAGGCATAACCTAAATCTGAGTATCCTCTCTCCTGAAGACCCATTTGCAGAAATGGTTGTCTTTTAAGTCTTATTGTTGGAGAAGACCAGGTATTGAACACTTTGCCCGCTACCTAAAGGACGAATGAGTCTTGTATTTTAGGTCGCGGTTAGTGGAGACAGTCTAACACAATATACAAAATCGGAACACATATGAAAACAGAACAGTTGTCAGAGCAAACCGGCAAGAGAAGGCCATAACAGCAACATAAATAAAGAAACTAGAGACGGCTAAGCTGACACTTACAAAAGGGAGAAGCATTTGTTTGCATTTACCTGAAACTTTTGTTCTCATGTACTGAGATTGCTATCAAGTACCCCCAAAATTCGATTGAAGAAGCACGGCCACATTCAAAGTTTGAAACGGTGCAAGTGAAATGCACATTTCTCTGAACGGATGTACTCGGGGAAATGTACCAAGTGTCAGTCTATTGTGCCTGTCTCAATATCTACAACAGCAGCACTATCTTCACCCTTTTCTATTTTCCTCCTGTTCATAACCACATATTTTCCTAAAACATTGCTTCACTAAAACCTATGCTAATCAGCAATCACCAAAGAATAAAAACAATTTGAATAACTAATGAAAGAATGGAACCCTCTCACTACTCTAGCATTACGAAAATGATAAATCTATTTCCTAATAAACTGTATCTTCTCCTACTTCATTCACATTCCAAACCACAAACCTCTAGAACTGGGCCATCAAACTTGGTGGCGAACGGACTTACACGGACCCACAAAAGAGAGAATATGGATGCTAGTAGCACTGACAATACAACAACAATGGTCGGCACCCTGTTCTGCTTGCCAATCACGCCCTTGAGGAACGGGTGGAGATGGAGGATAACCCAGAAGGAGAAGAACAGCTTCCCAAGCAGTGGACCCCAGGCTTCGTATCCATCCGTTATTGCCTTGGATACACCGGCCAGGACTCCAACAACGTTTAGCAAGAGCAATGTCATTGGAGGGACCAATAGCCAGGTCCACTTGAACTCATACAGCTCCGAGAACTCATTCGTGTCGCCTCCCTTCAGAGTCACCCTGAACTTAGTGTTCACACCACCAAGAACCTTAAGAAGCCCTTGGCACAGTGCGAATAGGTGTGAGGAGACACCGCCAATAACCCAAAACTGTTCATTTCTCCACCAATCCTCGATTCCGACTCCTCCCCACTGCATCTCAAGGATGCTGGTAGCTGCTATGGAGACAAATAGAGCTATGAACAATATGCTCGAATAGATATTCATCTGTAAAAGGAAAGGAGAAATAGATATCATCATCTATAATCTATAAACAAAATCCTACAAGCAGAGTAGCATATAGCAATATTATTGTTTCGTGCAGTACCTCAGGCACCATAAACTTCCCAGATAACAGGCAAAATGCTGGCAGGGCACAGTAAATTAGCAGAGGAATTGATGACCACGGATAGATGACAGAGTTGATATATGACAATCTCTCCAGTGGTTTCAGACCACATCGATACCCATACCATATTGGGCAGTGCTTGCTAAGAAAGATCTCCACAGAGCCAAGTGCCCATCTTAGAACTTGGTGGAGACGATCAGTTAGATTGATAGGAGCAGATCCCTTGAATGCTGGTATCTTGGGCATGCAGTAAACAGATCGCCAACCATGGCAGTGCATCTTGAAGCCCGTGAGGATATCCTCAGTGACAGATCCATAAATCCAACCAACCTAGATATTTACATCGAGTTAGCTAAAAGCATTCTTGGATGCTACGTTGCAGATTTTCTTTTATTTCTAAGGCACAAACACAATTTCAAGAGTCTGATCTGGAACTACATTGAAAAAGGAAAAACAAAGACAGGATGGGGCAAAGTTACCTCTTTCCCCCATTGTGTCTTATTCTCGTACCCGCAACTTAGCACATGGATGCAATCATCAAGGTTTTTGAGCATGTTAAAGCGACAACCTTCACCATTATTTTGCAATGTCGAAGCCAAAAATGCATCTGACTGCCCAAATCTCTTCTCAAACTTTTCTTGAGGCACAGGGGGTGCAGTTTCTCTTCCTATTTATTTTGAGATATGCGGATCAGGCTCCATAAGTACTTTGGAGAACATAAAATGAAGAATAGGAGCAACGGAACGGAACCAAACTCACCAGCCACTTCGAGAGCATGCACTTGCTTGGATGCATCCCTGCATTTCACTTTCTTCTGGTGTTCTTGCTTTTTCTTAGCTTTGGAACATTTTCTTTTCGATCCACAACACAAGCAGCATGACTTCGGCCAGCAGTTACATGTCTTGCTAGGAGGTTTTGTTGCAGTTGGGGCATCATATCCATACAAAGCATGTCTTCTGAAAACACAACCAGTCCCGACGTATATTGGTCCTTGGATCCCATCAAGACCTTTCATGTTAATCTGTACAGAAAAGTAGATAATGCAGAAACTTGTTCAGAATACTATCTTCTATGTCTTTCAGATAAAGTTAGAATCAATTCATGCCACACATACATCAAAAAACACAACATTGTGGTTTGAATATCTATCATGTTGATCAATGCCATCAAATCTCTGAGGAAATTGAACATAACAAATCTTCTCTCCCAATACTGGGTCCATCAGAAAACACATTGCCTCCCGTAGTGCTTTGCTATTGTTCATATAGTGGTCACAATCCACATTCAGGACAAAAGGTGCGTTGGACAGAATTGCTGAAGTTCGCAGCTAAAATAAAAAAAGGGAGATTGTTACTTGGAGGAAGTGACTGATGTAACAGCTTCATATGATTGCTCTTGCTTAAAGAAACGACATGGATAGAACACTATAGATTACCAATGCATTCAAGGCCCCAGCCTTTTTATGATGATCATAACCAGGCCTTTTCTCTCGTGAAACATAGACCAACCAAGGCAGCTTATTTCCAGCATCATCCAGGACACAATCATGGCCAGTGATGACCTGGTGAAATCACAAGATATGTAAGAAGAACAATTCAAAATTACAAAACAAAACAGCATGAATCACATTTTGCATGTTACTTTTTCTATGGAAATTCAAGGCTCAACAAAGTTTGACAAAGAAAAAGCATAACGAAGTGCATCAAGCAATAAAAAAAAAGTAAATGCAGTATTAAAAAAAGCTGGCTTTTAGAGACAAATAAAGCACCCAACCTGGACCATCCCGGCATGGTCTCGAACATTATTTCCATGCCATGGAGCTCCTTCTGGTAGGGACCATCCTCCCTCGGGAACTTTGCGTGAATTAGCAACTACTGCGTTTATACGAACCTTAAATTCTTCATATTCTCTCTGTATGAAAACCAAAATGCAGGTTAAAAATAGTCTAATTAGTTGCAAACAAACATCAGCAAGTATAATATGTATTAAACCAAGCTGAGATCAGAATGCAAAAACAATCTTGTAAGCAGGCAGGCACGCAAGCATGCTTGTCTTTGATGGAGCAATTTCTAACATAGCTGAAACATTGAAGTTGGCCGGTGATGAGCGTCGACGGTGGTCGGTGGACAATGGCAGGGGCTCGTGGGCTATCCCACTTGACTGCCCCCGCCCAAGCTGTTAGTTGATTTGTTGTAGGTGCAGGGTCGCTTTTTCTTTCTTTACCAGCGCAAATGTATCTTATGAGATAAAGACAAGTGTGTGTTGTACTAAGGGTTCTTACCCCTATTTCTTCTTAATATACTGAAGCGCAGCTCTCCTGCATTTTCGAGAAAAAAAAGAACAGAGAATGCGAAAGTAAAATTGCATCATTTAATGTTCTTACTCTTGCAAATCTCATCCACACCCCCCCCACCACATTACTAGGCCGTACGAATGCTATGCGTGATGTTAAGTACAGTTTTATTTTAGCAAATGTCTAGTGAGTCATGAACAAACAAAAAGCCTATTAAATGAAGTCCAAATAGTCTTACTTCCCTAGTCTGTCATATGAACTAACCTTCATTGCACGTCGTTCTCGAACAAACTCTGGGTGAACCTTTTCTCTTAGATAGTCAATTTTCTGAGCAAAATACCATTCAGGAGCCCGAGGCTCGATTTTGTGCTTCTTACAGAAGGGAACCCATTTTCGTGCAAATAGACATGTTTCTGTAAGTGCTTCAAAAGTAAGCATTGCAGCACCATCATCCGACACATAGCAGCAAACTTTATCAACAGGATAATCCACAGCCAGTATAGACAAAACTGTGTTTGCAATAATTAAAGGATGTTCCTTCATTGGATCAACTGTACTGACAAATACATCGATTGGAGCCAGTTCTGGTGGTTTTCCTTCCTTCTCGTACCTAAGGGGGGCAAAATTTCACAAATTATACAAAAATGTAACTGATTCTATGCCTATATTTAGTTTAGGTAGATAATTTACCTTAATGATAATCGATCCAAGTATGTTTCTCTCTGTATTGGGTGCCACTTGGGAAATTGGTCTAAAATCCAAGAAAAAGCGAACCAAATTTCACAAATAACTGAAGTCAACCACAACCAGTGAGCATCATGTACAGGATTCAGAATCCGATAGTGGAAAAATAAGGCAAGAATGGCTAGCCGCAAACTGATTACAATCCTGTAAGGGTTTATTTTGCTAGATGGAATAGGTAATTTTCTTGACAGTTGCTGCTTGCTTTCAGCACACCTAGAATGTATTAGACACTTGTCAGTGAGAAAGCAAGTACTTGCTTTATACAAACCAAAAGATGCAGGATAGAACAAAACATTTCAAAAGCCAATATTTCTATTGATTCCAGAAGGTCTGGCAAAAGGCACCAAAATGATTTATGGCTTAATTCTAAAATTTTCTCTAGGTGAAAGCATGATGACTACCAATAGTGACATGATATAACTATGTTTACTTCAGGTAGGCAAATTATGCCCTTACAAGGTCCAAAGCAGAGAATTTCTTAAGAAAACTAGCACAACATTTTTTGCACAATCAATTGCACAAGGCATTCTTTCAAATTTGCTGATACAATATCATGCGCTCACCTGGGAATATCGCGATCACTGTCAAAATCATTTAAATCAGATCCTTCACCATCAGATGAGACCTTTTGCATTTTATGCTGTTGTTTTCTTTTCCACTCAACTCTGTTCTTCCAGGCAACCGATCCATAGCCATACAATGCTAGGTCCCTATTGGGATTTATTGGTCTCGTTTGCACTAAAACAACAGCAAAACCAAATCGTAAGCTACCGATGCAGTAGCACAGGAAAAATTAAAGTAAGACTATTTGAAAGGGAAACTTACAGGGATTATATCGCATAATTTCTCCAGTGTTAGGGTGAACAACAAGAGCATGATGATTTGTTGGAGTTCCAACATGCTGCAAAAGCAAACATGTGACCTTATCACCAGTACTACTAGAATGAGTGGCAGATAGATTGGGATTTCAATGTTCATTACCTCTTCATAGAAATGGACACTTGTTCCACTGTTCGTGATACTGACACTATCAATGTCCCATGAGTTGATGGAGCTTTCTGCGACAGAGACACGGTATGGATGCACTATATTTGATCGTCCAGCTATACTGGAAGCAAACTCGCTCTCAATGTCATCAGAACCTTCTTCTTCCTCATCCCCATGGACTCGAGGACTACCTAACAGATGAAATACTCTTTAATCTCTCATTTTGGATATAACAAAGCTGAAAAACTGATACAAGCTCAAGGAGCAAAAGCCATACCTTTGTGGCGTTTGTACCGGGTCTTGCAGCGAGGGCATGCTTGTGTGCCCTCCTGACGCTCATACTCATAACAAGTGCGGCAAACAGGGAAAGCACAATCATTACACGCGACGAAATACTCATTTTCTTCCTGGAGTATGTCAATGTCATCTCCGCATATCTGACAAATATAGTCTGGACAGCCCTGTGAAGATCCTTGCTGCAATGTGACACCAACACAAATAGAAGTAACAGTGAGAGCCCAAGGAAAGTTTGATAACAAAATATGATTTGTTAGCCATATGCAACCAAGCAAGAGCCTACACACTAACACGCCCAAGTAACAAAAGTGATATTAAAGCAACATGATATGCAGTGAAACAAGCCTGCTGTTCCATTTATTTCACACCGAGGGTTTGCTCTAACTATAGTACAATGCTTCCCCATTTCTTCCAAACAGGAAATAGTACGCCAAATCTAACATCACCAAAGAAGATAAAAATATCCACAAAGCGACTCGAGCTTAGTTTACGTTTTTCTTGTAAAAGTAATGGAAAATTAATATTCAAAATTGGCACCATCCTACAATCCGTTTAGGCTGGAAGGAAGCCAAAAGGGTGAAAAAGTTAATTGGCTCGACGTCCGGCGGCTTACCTTGGAGAAGTCGTCGACGTTGAGGACGACGAACTCGCGCCGGGAGCCCGCGACGAGGAAGCCGAGCCCTCCAGCGTCCATCCGTCCGATGCGCCTCCGCCTCTACGCCGCGGTCCACTGCGCAACCAACCAAGCTCCCCCCATCTTCGCGCCAACCCCAAGTTAGAACCCCTCCCCCGTGAATCCCGCGCCGCCGCACGCGCATCACAGGGTACACTCCACCTCTCCTTCCCACTCTCACTCTCCCTGTTACGACCTCCGCGTCCATCGGCACCTCCGCCACCATCGGGCGGTCCTCGGACTCTCTCGGTGCCTCGCGGCAGCCTGATAAATGGAAAGCACACGCTGTTGTTTCAGTCTGATAACCAGACACACAGAACGCCAATGCGGCAACTATGGAGGTCCCCCGGGCCGCCTCTGCAACTCTCTCTCGAGACAGGCGGATCGGCGACAAAGGGGAGACCCTCGGTCGGCACATCGGCAAAGGGGCACTCGGGTGGGTGGAGTGGGCCGTGGGCGAGTGGCGA
Organism: Saccharum spontaneum; assembly: GCA_022457205.1. Lineage (NCBI taxonomy): Eukaryota > Viridiplantae > Streptophyta > Magnoliopsida > Poales > Poaceae > Saccharum > Saccharum spontaneum. Next base: position 49,326,155 of record CM039615.1, on the reverse strand, counting down.
GGAGGGGGACGACGGCGCCATTGCGACGCAGCGAGGAGACATGTCACAGGTGAGACCCGAGCTCTGACCATCTCTTCATTTCTCTCCCTAATTTCACGACCATTCAACTGCCACACGGGGGAACTAGCTCATGGGAATCTGCTCGGATCCGTGATCTTTACAAAACGCAGAATCCTGGTGGATGAAGCCTAGGGCGTTAGTTAGCTGATCGTTAAATCCAGCTACTCCTGCATTCGTAAGATTTGCATTTAGGCACGAAATAATTTTACAACAATCATCAGGGGAAAATGAATCTGTTCTGGGAATGGTTGCATTCTAGCCAAGACATTTACAAATCAAATACCAATATGATATTATAACAAATTGATTGTGGTTACTGGTTAGCTTCTCATCTATTCAGTTCTACCACTTTACACTACATTTGTAGTCTAATCTAGCATTCTAGCAACCTCTTTCAAGCATCTTTCCAGGGGATCAAACTCAATCAGGCCTTGTCAGAAGTTTGTACTTTCACTACCAACGGCATCGTCAGGCGAGCATCTGTTCCATTTCCATGCCAAGATAAAGAGCCAAAGACATAACCTCGAGGAGGCACATCCACATGTAAGCTAACTGTGAACGTCCTCTTTTCACTGTAGTTCTCGAAATTTATAACTTCTGGTGTCACTCTCACGCTGATGCCTCGAGGAGATGACACCACAGCATGGTAAGTGCTCCTTGGATTACCAACATTAGTCATAGTTCGCATGACCGAGTAGCTCTGCTTCAGATAAGGAATGGTGATTGATGGGTAGTTCAGAGCAGTGGCAGAAGAGGAGGCTCTGTGGGTGCAGCTACTGTTGTCTCCGGTAATTAGATGCAAGGAGTGATCATCGCGGCTTGTAGCACATAAGAATGACTTATAGTCTTCAGGTTGTGCATCAAAGATGATCCCTGGGTTGAGAGCTTTGATGGGATCCATAAAACCCGAGCCAAAGTCAAATGGCGTTGCCGCAGTCCTCCCATTAGGATCCCTTGCTATGGTTTTCCTTTTGTTGTTCAGTACAGTTGCTGCAAATAAGATTCATGAGATTGGTTGCAACACTAGTTTATCTTCAGAGACCAGGTTACCCACTAATACCTGTTGTCATGATTGCTGATTTGATGGCTGAAGGAGACCATGATGGATATACGCTTTTCACAAGAGCTGCTATTCCTGTAACATGTGGACATGCCATGGAAGTCCCAGACAGAATGTTGAAGTGCATATCATTCTTAGCAGGAGACCATGCTGCCAAGATGTTCAGCCCAGGAGCAGCGATGTCGGGCTACAAAAATGCACACATGGAGAAGAAATTTAGGAGGATATCAATCAATTTATCACCTATATTAGTCTTTCCCAGCAGTTTAGTGCTGGTTACCTTCAGAATCTCAGGTGTCAATGAACTTGGACCTCTTGAAGAGAATGCTGCTACCCGTGGGGCATCTCGCAACCCTAAGATCGTCTTTGCTGGCATGATCATTGTACTGGCATGCCTGTAGAATTAACTTTAGATAAAAGATTGGCATTCCAATAAAATGCACTTCCTATAGTAAGTTTAGACAACCTTGTACTTTTGATATAAGAAATAATTTTGTCACCCATGGCTTTCCCAACAGTGACTCCAGGAACAGCAAAATGATTAGCAACATGATCCTCCATCTCATCAATGAGAATCATCCCAACTGCACCAGCTTCCTTTACAACCATACTCGTTGATAAACGTGATTCAGAGGAGCCTTCGTTACGGCGGCAAATAAGAATCTTTCCCTTGGCCTTGGTCCTATTTAAAGAGCTATCCAGACACAAGCTAGCAGAAAATCCACAAGAAATTCAGTTGGTTGATAATTGAAATCATGATTGTCTTTCGAGATAGTTGTTTGTTTACCTGGATTGATAAGGGGTGAAATAGCCTGCATTGACTTCTGAAGCTGAAATAGTTCTAACAGAAGTTTTCATGTGGTATGTACTCAAGCTTTCACCCTTCATGAAAGGCACATTGTTCAGAAGTATTCTTAAGACTGCATAAGTAATAAAGACTGAAGGTGTCAGCTAAGAATGAAAATTACCATTATGAAGCTACCATTTGTCAGTCTGATATATGAAGAAAATAATCTATCAGTTGTTCCTGCAGCTACTGTGAGCATCCATGGCGCAAGGTTAGTTGCTGAGCCCTGTCTCCCAGCATTTCCTGCTGAAGAAACGACCAGTATTCCATTGTTTGTCGCATGGAATGACCCGATGGATATGGCATCGCTGAGATAGTCACCCTGAGGATAGTCTGGACCTAGAGACACAGATATAATGTCGACGCCATCTCTGATGGCATCATCAAATGCTGCGAGAATGTCAACATCATAACAGCCAGAATCCCAGCAGGCCTTATAGGCTGCAATCCTTGCCATGGGGGCTCCTCCCCGACCTCCTCCAGTGCCCAAACCTTCGTAGTTCATGTTTCTGACAAATCTTCCAGCTGCTATTGAGGCAGTATGGCTGCCATGCCCTGAGCTATCTCTTGGAGATATGAACTTGATGGCATTTTTACTTGAACCACTCTCTTCTGTTTGGTATCCATTGAGGTAATATCTACCTCCTATTATCTTCCTATTGGATTTGGGCAAATGGGTGACTTTATAAAATCAATACTGGATACTGTGGATTAATTTTAAAGCATGTACCTGTTACAGGTGAAATTTGATGGTGAATTTGCCTCTCCGCTTTGGCATTGCCCTCTCCATCTTTTAGGAACCGGAGGCATCCCATGATCACTGAAACTAGGGGATTCTGGCCAAATTCCTGTGAAGGTAAACAGTTAACTAGAATTTCATGATTTTGATGGACAGGTTTCTATCAATCTGATGCCATCCTTTTCGTTTCTAACTTTTTGGTCAAACAATCATTTGATGCCTAAGTTAAACATGACAACACAAACATCATGTGGAAGGAAAAGGTGCATACTGCCAGTTGCAACGCTGACATGTCTTGGCAGTTTGTAAGCTAGAATACAACTGGAATCATTGATGGAAAGAACATAACAAATATTCACACTAACTGAAAAATGTCAGTACTATTTGAACTGAGTATGCTATTGCAATTCTACTCACCTGTGTCAATGAATCCAACAATGACGTTCTCCTGGTTGTTTGTGGACAATCCAGGGACATCACCCTCTGCATTGGTGGACAAGCCCATGAAATCCCAAGAATGGGTGGTGCACAATCTCCGCTTTGTGTTTGGGAACACCGAGACGACACCAGGCATCTCTGAAAAAACACACATCAGAATTAGCCTTTTGGCATCACTGCCGTTACATATAACAACGCATACTCTAGAAACCATGTGTTGTGAAATTACCGGCTAATTCCATGGCTTGCCTTTTGTTCAGTTTGGCCGCGAATCCTTGGAAACCGTTGCTGTAAGTGTAGACGTGTGATGCCTGCGCCTTCTCCGAGCTGTGAAGAGGAAGCATCCACTCAAGATACTGTATGTAACAGCACTGGAAGCTAGAGGGGTATGGACAGCCAAGGAATGAAAACGAATCTGTTATGGACCTTCCATCGTGAACAGCAGTCAGCATCTGGTGGTGAAGCCTCAAGATGTCATGTCGACGATCACTGTCGCCCTGCGGCCCTTTGCCCATGTAAACCACATACACCTGAAGTTGGCATCCATTTGGAAAGGGTTACAACACTGGAAGACCTCAAGAAAGAAGTGGGGTAAGCTCATGAAGTGAAGTAGAGTTTACTACTGTATCTTGGAGATGGTCCAACAAAGCAGTGACGTGCATTGGAGTTGGTAGAGTACTGATTGTACCGAAACAAACCTGAGAACAAGAACAGCAGCGAAGGCCTCCTAGTAGCACCAGTGATAGCCCGAGGAAGAACATGGTTCTGCCTGGAGAAGAAGCCATGACAGACACTTCAGCCACACACAGGGATGCACAGCGCAGATACAAAGGGAAGGACGACTGCGGTTTGGATGGCAAGTGTGTATGAGACCAGTTGTTGTATGAAAGCAGCAGCTTCCTGAAACTGCTGCTAAGCTACTGGATGCGTGGGAAAATAAAGCCTGTACTGGAATCCCGGAGGAACGGAATAGGTGGCCGTTAACTGCACTTTTCCTCGTCCCTGCCACTCGCAATCGTAGGCGAGATGGCAACAAGAGTACATAAATAAATGCAGACAAAGATGTCCAAAGCGTCATGATGCGGTATGGGAACCAAGAAAGTTCAGCTAGTGAGAGCATGACAAATAGGGTATCCGATCTTGGAGATACAAAGAACATGTAGAATGGCTGCTTTCGTGGATAATACCTGTAGATGTGAAGTATAATAGGAGTATTATTATAGTAGATCTAATATTGGGTGTGCCACTGTGCCTGAAGGGGTATCTTTCTGTCAGAGCTGGATCTGTTTTCCCCTCCCTCTTGCAAAAGAGGAATTAAAATAACTTACTGTACATGTTGTATTTTATCCTCCGTATGTATACATCTTGTCAAGTGATGAAGTCTACAATAATACAACCTAGATGCTGAGGGTCATGGTTCCTCAGTATCCTGAAGAACGCAAGCAGCATCAATCCGGACGGGCACAGTTGCTTTCCGGAAAGGCATGGATGCCTCGACCAGCCGTTACCCATGTCCTCGTCCTCTGCTCGCATAGTTATCCAGTAATTCTATCATGGTTTCATGTCTCTGCGGTAGTGTTCACAGTTCTTGAGTTATATAAGTTCTAGGTCCACTGTTATGCTTAATGCATTTAGCATCACAAAACAATGAATTGCCTAATGCATTTAGCATCACAGTGGATCTAGAGCTTATATAACCCAAAAGCATGCAAACACTACCGCAGAGACACGAAACGATGATAGAATCACTACCAGGAAGTTGATTTTTTGAACTTTAGGAGGGGGCCAGTACTATAAAGTTTTCAAATTTTATTTGAATTTTTAAAAAATCAATGGAAAATTCACATTCATAGGAGGGCATGTACCCCTGCTCGCCCCCTTTCTCTGCCCCTGATCACTGCATATGGATAATTATGCCCGAATAACTATGTGAGGCCTATAAGAAATTGAGCATCCCTGGTAAAAATCGTCAATCGACTCAGTAAACAGGTAGATCAATCTACTAAGAAAACTATCAAAGTCATTTTTCCTGTTCTAGATCTTACACCCAATACTATTCATCTGGGGCACACTCTCATTTTCAACCGCCAAGGCCTATGAGTTCAACAATACTGCACACGTTTCGTTGTTTCGCAAAGCTCGTGTCGCCTCACTCGTTTGGGCAAGCTTTGCCTTGCCAGAGCCATTTCGGTTTGCTTGAACTTTACAGAAAAGGCTAAAAAAGTTCGCCTGCACGGGCCTCGAAGTATTCTAACCGGAGTACAAAACGAGCCGCCTTGCTCTCTGCTCTGTATCTTTATTCGACGCTCCAAACAAACACATGCCAAGCTAATGAACAAAACTTCTTCCCCAGTGTATGTGTATCCACCGCTCTTTGCTGTGGGATTAGCGTAGCCACGCACTTCGTCGATCGTCTTGGATGGCACTTGTGGCGGCCGCGAAAGTAATACACGCAGTGCCCATTTCTTTTTACCTTGCTGTAACGGCAACTTTACTCCAGACCAGATTGTTTATCCAATTAACCATCTTTTACTCGTAGCACTGGCTCTGTAAAGTGCAGAGGAGAGGGGGGCAGCTGAGCTGATTATGACGCGATTGCACTGTGGCCCTGAGAGGCAAACTCGTTTTGTAGTTTCTGACATGTCAGCTTAAATCTCCTACTTCACTTCTTGCAAAAAAAAAAAAAAAACCCTCCTACTTCACGCTCAACCACTAGATTAAGTATACCTCTACGTTATTAGTCACAAGACATGATATAAGAATGATTAATCCTAAAAGGTCCTTAAAAAAATCAGAAAACATCCAGCCAGATATTTGATCAGCACTATTCATCATTGACAATAATAGCCATTAGATGGAATAAAACGAAGGCCAACTAGGTCTTCATGCATTGTTTAATATAATAATAATCCCTCAACCGGGAATAAAATGAAGGCCATCCAGGGCCTCATGCATCCACGTTTCCTTTACTGCACACCACTATTTAGTACTGTTTAATACTACTCATTTCTCTATTCAACACTATTTAGCGTTGTTCATTACTATTCCGGCAGTGCTAGCGTCCAAACGTTTGACGGACGCGCGCGTTCGGAGGCCTGCACCTACACTCCGTTTCGCGCGCCCACATGGGGCCCGTGCCTGTTCAAACGTCGCCTATGCCTCCTGACCCCACACGGAAACCGCTCGTGCCCCATCTACTTCCCCGTCTGGATGGACACCTACTGCGGCAGGTGGGTCCAAGCAGTAACACACGATCTATTTTTGAAACATCCAGACGAAACATTTACAACATACATCTGAAGACAAATGAAACACTTGAAACGTGCATCTGAAACACTTGCAAAAATATCTGAAAACACTTGAAAAGTCATTGAAAAACATATGCTACATCCAGATAAAACACTTGCAACATATGTGTGAAACATATATGCAACATCTAGATAAACACACTTACAACATAAGTTTGAAAAACAGATGAAACATTTCAAACAGACGCTTGCAACATACGTGCACATCCATTGCAACATATGAAACATCTCGATCTACTTGCAACATACCTCTGAAACATTTGAAACACACACTTGCAACATTCGCTTTCAGTCACAACGTCTACTTGCTGCCTAGACGAATGGAGGCTCAGTGTAGGGCCAGCCGCGCATACCAACAACATGCTAGAGGTGGCACCAGCGGCGGCAATGTGCCGGTAGATATCTACCCTGGCGAACGTGTGCAGGAGATGGAGGGAGGCGAGGTGGAGGCGGAGGTAGCATGGCTGGCTGGGTGGAGGGCCACTAGGGACAGCTCACCACAATTCCTGTCCTGTGGCCACGACGAGCAGGAAAAATGGGGCGGCGGTGAGATTTGCTCGACGAGCATGCACAGGGGGAACTACGAGCCTAAGGCGACGTTGGTGGAGCCAGGAGTGTGGCCCGAGAGGACCAGAAGGAAGGGAGCAACGGCGACCGGGGAGCTTCGGGCTCGGCCGGCCCTGTACAAGCACGAGCAACAACCAGAATGGGAGAGAGAGCGGCACAATGAGAGAAGAGGGGCTAGCGCCGCATCTAGATCCAGTCCAGCAGTTTCTCATTCTCCCCTGTTTATTTGTGAGGTCCGCCGGCATATGAGCGTGTAAGAGAGGGGAGCAGGCATATTGAGCTCCACAGGCTCAGGAAGGCGCGTCCGGAGTGATGGGCATTCTGAGGAGAGCATTACTGTGTAGTATCCACTTTGCTGCTACTACTCATACATACTTTGATCGTGTTTTTTTTGTTTTGCACTGTTCATTAGCCCGTACAGCGGAAGACTAAGTAGAAAATCTCAAGATTGATGAAGACGTTGAATGCATCCTAAAACATACTACTACACGAGCACCTGTATTGAGTCGGCCGACAGATTTCGAGATTGATGAAGCTATCACTGGCGTCTTGTTAAATCCTACAATAAATTTAGCAAAAATACGAGCACACATATCAAGTTGAGAATTTAAACCCGATGGACATGTTTTACCACAAAAAAACCCCAAACCATTCAAGCTACGTCACACATTTAGATTAATGAAAGGGTTATACGGTAGTCTAATCACAATACTGACATAGACACTCATATACAGCCCACGGTTCCGAGATTGATGAGGTTGCCACATGCGTCTTGTTAAAAGAACAACAAATACGAGCACCCGCATCGACTCAGCCGATAGATTTCAAGATTGACGAAGTTGTCACGGACGTCTTGTTAAAAAAACAACATTGTTAAATCAGAATAAATTTAGAAAAATGTGAGCATCCACATGAAGTCAAGAATTTGAATCCGGTGGACATGCTTTACCACAAAGAACCTAAACCATCCGAGCTATGGTCACACTTTTAGATTAATGAAGGGGTTAAACATTAATCTAGAATCACAATACAAACGTAGACACTCATACACACCCTATGTCTATGATCATCTGTTAACAGGCATGTCGCCTACCACTAAAAGAAAAATGCCGAAAATCCTAAAATAAAATACAAGCACCCGTGTCAAATCGAGGACTTAAAAGAAAAACACTGAAAATTCAGAAAAATATGAACACCATGTCAAGTTGAGAACTAAAACCCAGGTGGACAAATTCCACCGTAAAAACTAACCAGCTAAGCTACGCTCAATTTGCAATAACTAATTCATTACTTGAGTAAACCTACATAATGGGGTCAATAAGTGTTCAGAAAAAGTTAAGATCTAAACATCATCTAACTAATTTTTTCTGAGGGGTCATCTAACTAAATTTTAGTTAAATAAACTTTAAATAACTATTTTTTTATTTTGAAATATAACAACTAGTCAATCCAAACATACAAGCCCGTAGACAGACGTGTTGTTTTGCTGTGACCGCACGCCGCTGTTCTTTATTTTGAAATATTACAACTACTCCCTCCATCCCAAATTATAAGACGTTTGACTTTTTTGACATCAAATTTGACCACTCGTCTTATTCAAAAATTTATATAAAATATCAATTCTTTTATCGTAGCTTGGTATATTAATAAAAGTTCCTCAAGAATGACTTAAATTTAACTATGTTTGAACAAATTTTTTAAATAAGACGAGTGGTCAAACTTGGAATAAAAAAAGTTAAACGTCTTATAATTTGGGATGGAGGGAGTAGTCAATCCAAACGTACAAGCCCGTAGACAGACGTGTTGTTTTGCTGTGACCGCACGCCGCTGTGATATTTGTGGAGAGAATGCTAAGCGGACGCCGTCAAGCCTAGCTGAATTATTAGCGTTAGAAAAATAATACGCCTCCCGTTGATTGCCGCTCTTCACGCCGCGGAATATATTGTACATCCGCTAGTGGTACGTGCGTGCGGCGTACATCATCAGCCTACGACTGACTACTGCGATCCTGCCTAGTGCCTACGTGCGCCACAGTCCACAGGACGAAGACAACATGGGCATTTTCAGATTTTCTAGTCCTTGGAGGACATCCTATGTTATTCCTACCTACTCTCTTCGTCCCATTGAAAATATCATCCGAGAAACGTGTCTATGAGGAGGTATATTTTTTCAACGACACTTGCAATGGGACGGAGGGAGTACTTGAGAGATCTAGCGGCTGCCAAATGAGCTTAGCTTAGGATCACGTCACTGATGCTATGGAGCACCGAGCTGTCCGAGCACATGCGCTCAGCGCTCTGCGCCGAAAAGAGGAGGCCTCGGAATCTTGGATGGATTGGGACGGTCCATACTTGCAAATCAAATCCGGATAGCACTATTTACCACCTTTAAATTTAAATTAAATACAGAAACGAATATTATTAAATGTGGTATCTATTTGATCTTGAAGGTAACAAATATATATTTGGTTTATTGAAAGTTTTCGTAGAACAAACTCATTATACATGTAAGGATTTAAAATATGAGTATATAAGTATATAACACATGTAGAAAAAGGCAACACATTAAAAATAACAATAAATGTTTCAACAATTAAATATAAATAAATATTTCAATATATATAAACATTTATTATTAAATTATCAAAATATATAAAACCAATTTCATCAATATATAAATACACTAAATGATAATAAAACCAATATGACGAGCCATATTAAAACGAATTAAACTTAACCTTTACATAGCATTAGCAGTATTAAATTTAATATAATGCCATTACTCATAGCGATAACGTTTAAATAACTTAGATGATGCATATAATTATAATATCAAAATTTATATCATTTATATTGGTAATTAGTCATAGATATAAGCTTTTTCCTCGTCCCTTTACAAACTTTGGAAACAAAGATGAGTTAATTCTTTGTTATTAGGATTATATTGCATAATATTGTGTGCTTGGCTCCATTCGCAACCAAGGACTATATTTTAGTGTGCCCTTTGCTAAAGATATGTTTAGTATGATGGCCATAAGGACTTGATGTTATTGCGAATTTTTTTTGTCCTTAGACAAGTGCTGCAAATGGGGATGTGATAGAATTGCATAGGCTAACGTTTGTCGTGGTTAAAATTTTAGATCCCCAATCCACCTCCCTCTTGGGGTCATTTGGTCCTTACACCAATCCAAGAAGTGAATACTGAGAGTTAGCCTTGAGTGCTACCAATGTTCTTACTTAGATTTTATTGAGGTACTATTGAAGAATTGTTACTTTTGGTGATTGCCATCACTTAGATGGCCGGTGGAGGTGTTGTTGGATTGAGGTACACTCATCAATTTTGTTTTGCTGGAACAAGCCTTTGATCAACATTTTTACTAATATATAATATTCCATTTTTAAATCATACTATATATAAATCAAACGGTAATAAATTAAACATGGTCAAAAGTCTTATCCTAACGAAGTCAGCATCCTCCGATTAAACATGGAATTGTAAATTGAGGCCTTGTTTAGATGCACCCCAAAAGTTAGAATTTTTTCACTCTCTCTGTATCACATCAATCTTTGGACCCATGCATGAAGTAGTAAATGTAGGTAAAAAATAACTAATTACACAGTTTAGTTGGAAATTACGAGATGAATCTTTTGAGTCTAGTTGGTCCACGATTGGACAATATTTGCCAAATAAGACGAAAGTGGTACCATTCATCAGGTTGAAAAGATTTGCAATCTAAACATGGCCTGATACAAAAGGAAGGAATTATATATGTCGGGGCAGGGCATCCATCACTCGCTTAGCTATGACCAGCAGAAATCGGCATCCTCCGGTTACTTTCGCACGCTAGTGGTAGACATATGCACTATGCTCCGTGCCCTATGGTGGCAGAAAATGACAAAACGATGGCACGTTTTTCTTCTACTATGTTTGACATGACTTGCCACCGAATATTCTGTTTGGTTCGCTGAAAAGGCAGACTGAAAAGTACCGTTTGCTGATTTGTTATGAGAAAAGAATATTATACCGTGACTGATAAGCCGGACTGATAATTTCGAGTGAATCATCGTTTTTATTACGCTTAATACACTGTAACTTGTTTTGAAGTTGCTCGTGCGAACTGGTGCACCGTCTCGTCTCCGATTCGATGATGAATCGACCGGCGACGACCTGGGAACCGGGACAACGGGGCAAGTTCACCGTGGGGCCGTGCATGGAAACGTCTCGCGCGCGGATGCGTCGCGCAGGTCCGGTACGGTGTCGCTGCCGCGGCGGCAGCGTGCACCGACGCGATGGCGAGAGCTCGTCGTGTTTGCTCCCAACACTCGCAGACTGTACTCTTGCCGTCGCACCGCCGCACGCAGCCATGCATCGACACAGGGGGCAAAATGCATGCGTTGTGCGCGGCAGGGGGCCGGCCGTGGGCACCTGCGCTTGTCCGGCGGCGTGTCTCTCTTGCCGGGCGTCCGGTCCCGGGGGGAATTAGCCGGATCGGCGTTCGGCGCGCAGGGCCCTACTAGCTACCGGCCGATGCGGCGTCGCCGTCGCGCGACCGCGCGCCGTGCCGCCCTACCTGTCGAGCTATAGCTCGCAGCCAAAGCTCCTGTACGACCGATCGGTGCCTTGTGATGAACCTTGTCCTCACACTCGCGGCTGGTGGAGAACCGTACGTATGTTTTTCCATGGCGAAATGTCTATGCTATACCCCGTGCATACGTACATATCTCATGCCTAAATTCAGCAAGTGCCAGCTTGTTGGCAACTTGCATTGCTTGGCGATTTCATTCATTTTGGCCCTGTTTAGATGCTTCGAAGTTCTAAAAATTTTACAAGATTTCTTGTCACATCAAATTTTTGGACGCATGCATGAAGCATTAAATATAGGTAAAAAAATAACTAATTACATAGTTTGGTTGTAAATCACGAGACGAATCTTTTGAACCTAATTAGCCCATGATTAGACACTAATTGCTAAATAAAAACGAAAGAGTTACTGTGCTTCCAAAAATTTTACACCACCATCTAAACACAGCCTTTGTCGTTGGTCGTGGACTTGAAAGTTTGGTTGCTGGTTGCTAATGAGTAGTACTAGATCTTCGATCTTGATCTCACTTTTGCTGTTCAGCCTGCTTTGTTAACCTGTTGGCACGTACAACTAACAAACACCTTGAGACTGCAACCAAACACATCCATAGATCGACTTTGCGGTTAGAAGGGAAAAGGTCATTATTCCAACACCAAGGTACCAGATGAATAACGTGGCATTGATCCATCTTTTCTAAATAAACCGTGCTGAATAGTCTTCAAATTTTTTCCTGTATCGTTGAAGTGAGTCACCGTACGTCGCTATATACTGAGTGTACATAGCTCCATATGCATGGCGACATTTTTCTGAAAACGGTGATTACGTGCGTTGGTCCATCTGCTGTGTGTACGTCCGGCATCACACCCTGGCCTACCACCTGCACCTAGTCACCTACTCTCCTGACCTAACACTGCAGATACCCATGGCCGTGCCACTGTATATAAGCATAGTTCGATCGCCTTCAAGCAAACGCGTGCACTGCTCCATCTGATCACCAGCGCTGTGCAGAAACGGCAATCCATGATCCGCCAGCAGGCAAGCTGCCACGGCCGGAAGCTGGGAATGTGGCGTGGCCGCTGGGGGCTGCGAGTGCGCCATGGCGGCGTCCGGCTGCGCCTGCTGCTCCGGGTACGCCTGCGCTTCTCCGGCATCGTAGGACTGCTCCTCTGGAGCGTCGAGGAACTCAGGTGCCGCCCCGGAGGCAGGGCCGCCTGCAGGTGGTCGGCGCCGAGAGCGCCATCAGGGCCTGCGCCGTGTCGCCGCGCCCGGCTACCCGAGAGGGACCAGAGCTCCTACGCAGAGGCCATCGCCGACTGCCTCGAGTTCATCAAGAGCAGGTCGTCCTAGCTACCGTCCTGTGAATGATGGTAGGGTTTAGTCTCCGTCACTTCAATTGTCTTTCTTGGTTGGTACAGCCTTACTAATTAGTGTGATGATTGTACCTAGATTTAATTTCTATGAGGATATGAAATAACAATCAGTTCATATGTCAGCCAATGAAGTTTAGGCTGTGATTGCTCCTTATGCGTGTATATAAAACAGCAAGGTGTGATGTCCATGCCTTTGGTCTTTTCTATTGTTTTCTCTAATAACCTAATGGTTTCTTAAGGGTGGTAAAATGAATAGATTTTTAAAAGAAATTCCAAAACCAAGGTAGAAGCTCTGCTATACATTTTAACAATCAGAGGTCCCATCATGATGTTATATCTAACAGAGGCGAAGCCAGACAACAAAGCCATTGGGTCATGCTCCACTAATCATCACCTAAATACACTAGCTAACAGTACATAAAGGTTTGCCAAATTTTTTAGGGGGTCAGCTAACCCCGATAAGGCCCCCTAGCCCCGCCCTTGATATATAATACTATCCTAATTTCACTAGGATAGCATTAAATACATGTGTAAAACCAACTTATACAATATATTGAATTGTATTATTGTTTCCTAGGTCACTCAAGACAATTATTTGTTCTATATCATGTCTACGAGAGTAGATCCAATATGTGAGCACAATTTAGTATTGGATTTTGAGTCCAAGCTATATCTCCACAATTTCCACGTCTCTCTCTTCCAAGTCACTAAAAGAATCTATGTCCAGTTTGGAATTTTTTACCTTGATCGGGGCCTGGACCCTAATTTCTAGTCTTGAGAGAGACAGAAATCAACCGATCTACAAATTTGACTAAAGAAACTTAGATCTAGGGTCACCACAAGTTTAGAGGGGTGTGATAAACATATTCCACAGGTTGAAACACCCTTGCAACTTCACAAACACGTAAATCGAGCAAGAACAAGTGAAGAACAAGCACAAACACAAGAACACCCGATTTAATATGAGATTTGGCCACACCACCAAAGCGTGCCTATGTCCTCCTTGTTTGAGGAGACGACAAAGGTCTTGAGTCTCTCTAAAGTCCCTTCTTGTCAAAGCGACCACGAAGATCGAGCTTGGCAAAACCCACTAGAAAGAAGGAAGGAGAAAGGAGGGCTGCCATTCTAAGAGGGATCCTTTATGTTTTATATTTGACTGGATGATCACATCAACAGAACGCTAGACTAAATAGAAGGAAGGAGAAAGGAGGGCTGGCATTCTAAGAGGGATCCTTTATGTTTTATATTTGACTCCCATAGGAATTTGTACTCTGAACAAAAATTGTGTCATGAATTATGTAGATGATTTTCATTGTAATGAAATAAATTCTTTATATTATATGGCTGAGTGTACTTATTTTTTGTCGGATGGTCTTGCATTTTACATTAAATTAATTGTACTAGCATTATCCCTATATTTGTTTTAAAAAAATAAATATTTATAATATTAATGATTTAATGGTTTATTCCTTGCAACACATATAAATGTTGCAACAAAGTAAATCAATATGTTGCAAAAAAACCATAGAAATAGTTTGCCGATGGTTTGTACAAACGCATGTAAACGTTGCCATAACCCGTCATTATGTGTTGCAACTTTGCAACGGTTATTAGTATGTGTTACCAACACATAAATAAGTGTTGCTATAGACCCTTGCAACGCCACTTTAAGCAACGCATATTAGATGCGTTGGTATAGAACCTGCCAATACATATATAGACTTTTAGCAACGCATATTTGCGTTGCAAAAGGGAGTGTCATGTTGTAGTGAAAGCTCATGATAGGAGTAGATGCACCCTTTCACTATGCTTCTATATCACAAAGTTTATGCCGCTTGGTGTTAACATTAATCTTGTAATACAACTTATTATGTTTTTTTAACATGTTGCAAATTTAGGTAAAAACACAACATGGTGAGGCTTTTCTGGCACAAGCAAGAAAAAGGCCTCCAAGACATCACATATTTAGAGAATTTACTGGAAGTGACCAGGCCAGGCTACGACATGGCTTCCAGGAGAGTTGTAAGGACCAAATGGACCAAGAGGCGGCGGCTCGGGCGTGGGGTGGCGGGAGGTTTGCTAGAGGGGCCACAGCCCGGGCGTGGGGCGGCAAGAGCCTTGCTAGAGCAGAGGTGGCTCGAGCATGGGGGGTAGTGGAAGGCGGTGGCTCGGCTGATGCTGGAGTAACGACGGCAGCGAGCAGGCTTAGATCCATGTTGTTTTTCTTTTTGTTTTTTTAAAGACCTTATCACTACTGGTTGTAGGATCAGCAGTGCTAGTCCTCACCATCTTTGTCAAGCACACATTATCGGTTCTAAAGTCCCGATGAGGCTTTTAATTTGGAACGGGTAGTCTTTGCCCTTTTTTTTAGTAGTGGCTAAACAAGTTTTGGTTAGTTAATTTTTCACTATGACTAATAATTAACTTTAGTCCATTCAAATAAATCCTAAGTTATTAGGAAAGGATGGTTGCTTTCTTTTATGTGAGGGCTGGGGAGTCACGTCGATACTGACTTGCAGAATGCTGCTGGGCTGAAGAATTGGAACGTTGTGGAGTAGTCCTGGCCTCCTGAGTATACTACTGGGTCGATCCATAATGAGCATCCGTGCCTATATTCAGATGGGCCAACAGGTAACCCAACTAATTAAATGGGCCGCCGTTTCGTGAAACAGGCTTATCCGTTCTTGTGTCTCATCTCTGTGCTTTAACATCCCCTAGGAAGGGGAAAAAATGTCTGTGCTTCTATACACTTCAGGAGCATCAAAGTAAGCAAAGCTCATTGGATAACTTCACTGCAACAAGCTCATGGAGAGCAAGTGCCGTTACTGTTGCATCTTCGGCTACTGTCGAGTGTTGACCGGCTTGGTGATCAAAAGAACTCTATTTATTATGGAAATACTAACACACACCCGTGTGTTTTATGAGCCAACAACACACGATTTTTTCTGGGCCGCCGACATGTGGAGCCCTCCCATCGTGTCGTGCTCCCTGACTCCTCGACGTGCATGCTCCTCCTCTCCTCCGCCTCAGGCAAGGTAATAAATAGCGTATAGCGGGTTGGTAGCGGATTGGCGTCGAGGTAGCGGATTGCGGATAGCGAGTGATATTGCGGACGATAAGTTCCAATAGTGACACCCGATAATCCCATATAATTTTAAGTACATATATCATGAATAATGAGTATAATAATTTTAAGTGCATATATCATGAATAATTTTAAGTTCCACAACCGATGCGTGAGTATTTGAATTTGGGGTGTGAGTCATAGTGAGCTAGACTAATTAGGGTTATTTGCTTCCATGCTATTGCGGCCTGCTACGCGCAATTGCGGCCGCAATATCAGCCCGCTATTCAGAATTGCGGCCACAAAGTTTCAGGATGCAAAGTTCAGAGCGCTACCTCATAGCAGTAGCAGCAAAGGACCGCTACCGCTATTGTGGGTGCAATTGCGGCCGCTACCACCGCTATTTATTAGCTTGGCCTCAGGCGACGGCGCCGCCAGCAACGCGACGGCGACGGCGCGCCTCCCCGACGCCGGCGAGCCCACCGCGACCGCGTCCCTCCCTCAGCGCGACCCGACGGCGCCATGGCCGGCGCGCCATGGCCAGGCCGGACCTCCGCCGTTGATCGCGCTGTCGCCTCGCCCACACCACGCCCGCGCCGCCGTGTGCCCTCGTCATGTCGTCCGACCTCCCTTGAAGCCGCGGCCGGAGCTCGCTGGACCTCCATGGCCCGTCGCCGGAGCTCGCAGGACAGCGAGACCATGGCCTCTCCTCCTCTTTATCTGTAATTTGTCCTTCTATAGAAAAAAATTATGATCTGTGATGTGTCCTTCTATAGAAAAAAATTTATTTCTTGTGATCTGTGATCTGTGATTGTCTAGAGGTAGAAGAAGATGTGGAGGCTGTTGGATCTTCATCCTATGGCTAAAAAAAATTCATGTGGTGGAACTCCTAAAAACATATGGGTGCTAGATAGATAGACTCAACACAGCCTAAGGATCTGTGTTGCAAGCGTGGTACTGATTTTCACCTGTAATATCATTTCACCTATAAGGTTGTGCATAAGGATATGGTGGTATATCTTTTCAGCAGTAAGTTTCTTGTTTGGAAGGCGAGACAGCTTCTTATGACGCATCGACGCATACAGGAGAACATTTGCATGTGTCATTTGTCCAGAAAGGAAATAGTCGTTCTAAAGCTAGATTTTGAAAAAGCTTTTGACGAGATGGAACACCAGTTGATGCTCCAAATTATGGAAAGTAAAGGTTTCCCTCCCAAATGGATTAATTGGATAAAAATGATTTTTGAATCTGGTACCTCAGCTGTCTTGCTCAATGGAGTGCCTGGAAAAGTTTTCCACAGCAGAAGAGGTGTCAAACAGGGTGATCCTTTATCACCTCTTCTTTTTTATTAGCTGTTGATTTTTTTTGCAGACCTTGCTCAATACAGCTTGTGCCAATGGGGATCTACAGCTTCCTATACCCCTTCAGCATGATCAAGACTTCCCCATCTTACAATATGCTGATGATACACTCATTTTCATGCAAGTTTATATTTCTCAGTTGCTTTTTCTGAAGAATCTACTACAACAGTTTGGGGGAATCAACTGGACTCAAAGTAAACTTTGACAAATCCTTTATGGTACCTATCAATATCTCAGATAACAGAATTCAACTTCTTGCTACTACTTTTGGTTGTTCCAAAGGTACTTTACCCTTTACTTGTTTGGGTTTACCTTTGAGTATCACCAAACCCACAGATGCAGACTTTTGGCCTCTGGTCACTAAATGTGAGAGAAGATCAGTAAATGTTTCATCCTTCTTAAGTCAGGTAGGCAGGTTGGAAATTACTAATGCAGTTTTTTCAGCTCTCCCAACATTTGCTATGAGCATTTATCTTTTGCCTAAAACTATCCTTAAGCAAATTGATAAATTTCGTAAACACTGCCTATGGTGTGGGTCTGATGCCAATAATAGGAAACCTCCTAAAGCTGCTTGGCCTATGGTTTGTGTTCCAAAGGAAGAAGGGGGACTTGGAGTGCTTAACCTACAGACCCACAGTGAATGTCTGCTTCTCAAGCATTTACATAAATTCTTTAATGGCTTAGACATCCCTTGGGTAAAACTGGTTTGGAGCAGGTTTTATGCAGATGGTAGACTGCCAATGCCCAATAGTAATCTTCGAAGTTCTTTCTGGCGGAGAGATGTCTTAAAACAATTAGACTCCTTCAAAGGTATGGCTGCACCACATGTCCAGGATGGTAAATCTTGTCTTTTTTTGGCTGGATCTCTGGGACAACCGAATTCTGAGTCAAGTTTACCTAGAATTATACTCCTTTGTTAAGAATGCCTTCATCTGTATTCGATCTTTCACCTCCCACTTTCAAAAGTGGCTTATGAACAGTTTCAAGAAGTTGAGCATACGGTTTTCAGCATGGATACCCATCAATGTGCTGATCAGTGGTCTTACACTTGGGGCTCCCCAATTTTTTCATCAAGCAAAGCTTATCGACTGCTCATTGGTCACAGTTTAATTGATAGGGCCTATCAGTGGCTTTGGAATTCCACATGCTAGAACAAAAGGAAATTCTTCTTTTGGTTGGTGTTGAAAGATTGCCTAAGTACTCGTGGTTTGCTTCGATGCAGGAATATGTTTCTCCCACATTACAATTGCATCCACTGTGCAAATGGCACCGAAGAAACATTACTTCATTTGATGGTTGATTTCCCTTTTGCCATAGCCTCTTTGGAGCACTTTGAATCTGCTCCCGCTGGCACACTCTGATCTTTTACAAGTCTTTATAAGCTTCAGAGATCAGATCAGGTTACCATTCTTCATGGAAATAGTGATCACCATGTGTTGGTCCATCTAGACAGTCAGGAACGACGCCATCTTCAGAAACATTCCAGCTTCGATCTAGCATTGCAAATTCATCTTCAAGGCTGAGTTTGCTCTAATTATTCTAAGAGCAAAAATAAAATATCAACCCCAAATAGATTCATGGCTACAAGCCTATGTGTAATCTTTCTTATTTTCTTTATTTTCTTTTTGTCTCTTGAGACTTTGTTGTGGATTTGTTTTTATGCATTCTTAATAAAGCACAGTAGGGGACCACCCCTCTTGTTTTGATAAAAAATAAGCTAGCTAATATCCAAACCCATGAACATGGTGATGGTGGCCTCTAACCTCCAGGGGCATGCCCACCACGGCACCACCTCGCGCGCTGCCACAATCCTAGGCCGATGACCTTGTAGCCGACGAGGACGACACCGGTGACTTCACCCTCTACACCAAGAGATCGTAGCTGAGGATGTAGGATGCTACCCATCATGTCCAGTGACGCCACCACCAACCCGCTACTCCCGTTGCCGCTCAGCATGGCAGGAGCGTTCTCTCCGGCTAGCGCCTCAGTGAGCATGTCAGCCACAACGTTGCTGCAGAAGGACGTGCAATCGGGCGCCATCGTTGAGACGGTGCTCGGAATCGGGGTTGCGATCGCCACCGCCACCGCCACCGCTGAGACGGACGTGGGATGGTGCGAGAGGCGCCGCCTCACTCCCATCGCCACAAATTCGAGAGCCCTCTCCTAGTACAGCAGTCGTCGCGATGTCGTCGGAAGAAGGGCGCGGCTGAGCTTGTGGGAGAGGGGCGCAACGTTGAGCACATGGGAGAGGGCGCGATGCCGAGCTCGTGAGAGAGGGGCGCGACCACGGGCTCATCACAGGTGAGGGGTGCGGCCGCAATGCTTCTGCGGTGAGCCTGATAGAGCAGGGAGGAGAGGATCCACCGGAGAATAGCACGCCAACACGACAAAGAGGAGGAAACGTCGAAGAGGAGGAACCGTCGCTCGAGGAGCCCGACATTTATCATTTTTTCAGGCCTCCACACATCTTTATTTTTTTCTGATGGTTTTAGCCCAAAACAAGTGTAATTTTAGTGGGCTCACCGGTCTTCCAAGCAGCGATTTCCATCTTGAGCTAGGAAAAATTGGGGCCCATAATTTATAGGGGTTTTGCATAGATTACGGGCTTCTAAACATGCCCTAAAGGGGATAAAGTTACTGGGTAGAAGATTAATGCCTTGTCTAGTGACTGGATAAAAAGTTTTTGTGTGTCACATTGGATGTTTTATGGGATGTTAGAAGGGGGTGTTCGGATACTAATAAAAAACTAATTACATAACTTACCTGGAAACTAGGAGACGAATTTATTAAGCCTAATTAATCTGCCATTAGCACATGTGTGTTACTGTAGCAATTATGGCTAATCATGGACTAATTTAGCTTATAAGATTGGTCTCGCAGTTTTCATACAAACTGTGCAATTAATTTTTTTTATCTACATTTAATGCTTTATATATGTGTCCAAACATTTGAGGTAACGGAGTGAAAAATTTTTAGATGGAGACTAAACATAGCATAAGAGAAGAGGTCACCTCACTAAGGGATTGTTTAGTTGGTGAAAAAGTTTGGGTTCGGCTACTGTAGCACTTTTCGTTTTATTTAACAAAATTTATCTAATTATGGACTAATTAGGCTCAAAAGATTCGTTTCGACATTTACAGACAAACTGTGCAATTAGTTATTTTTTTACCTACATTTAATATTCTATGCATGCGTCCAAAGATTTGATGTGACGGATACTGCGCAAACTTTTTTGGGTTGGGGAGGAACTAAACAGACTCTAAAACAATTGCATGATGCATGTCGTCAAAAACCCCAAAAGGTGTAACCACTTGTCACTTCATCGATCGCGTCAGCGTTCATTTTCACCCTGCGACCTGCGTCAATTCTCACCTGCTGCTTGTGAATTTGCACAAGCAGACAGTAGTAGCAGCAGCCAGCAGGCAGGGAGAGTCACGCATCATCCTGAGCCCTTGTTTAGATCTGGGGTTCTTAAATTGCTACAGTGTATATTAAATGTACACTGTAGCAATTTATTTGTATTTGGTAAAAATTATCTAAACTTTGATTAATTAAGCTTAAAATGTTCGTCTCGTAAAGTACAACAAAACTGTGCAATTAATTTTTAATTTCATCATGCATGTACTAGCATTTTGATGTGAGGAGAATCTTCTTTTTATACGGTAGAATTTTAAGGTTAAAATTGGACACTAAACAACGCCTGACTCGCACGGATACGGAGGGATTTCAATGGCCGACTGGGCAGATATGGTCAAAGCGAGAGTCAAAGCCCTCCCTCTCACAGTCACAGGTCACAGCCGCCGGTGCCCCTCCACACGTCTTGTAGGTGTGAAAATGGCTGAAAACGGTATAGGCCCTGTTTAGTTCCACGAAAAAAACACTATGCGAAAAAAAGATTTCCCGTCACATCAAACTTGTCATACATGCATGAAGTACTAAATATAGATGAAATCAAAAACTAATTGTACAGTTTGGTTGTACTTGACGAGACGAACATTTTGAACCTAATTAGTCAACAGTTGGACACTATTTGCCAAATAAAGCCAAAACATGCTATAGTACTTTTTTTACACTTTTTTACCATCTAAACACACCCATAGTATATACAAAACGAAAACAGTTAGGTGGTGATTTTTCTATATATTCATAATAATTAATGAATACAAAAATAGTAAACCTGTTGAAAATGATAATTTTTATGTTTGGCTAGATCCCAAAGCTGTATTCCAAGAGAGAAAGGCTAGCGTCCAGACGTTCGAATGGGAGCTAGCATCTAGATGCCCGCGCCGCACGTATGCTTCACGTGGGGTCCCGCACCGCTCTATGTCTCACACCTGCTCCGTCCGATGTGCGTCCGCACGGTTTCTTGCGCACATGCATACAGACCCAGTAGCTGCAGCAGATGGGTCCACTGCAATATGTGCAACGCCAGATTTACTTTTACAACATTTAGAGAAAACATTTGCAACATACGTCCGAAACGGTTGAAACACTTGCAACATACGTCTGGAACACGAGAGAACACATGTGTGTAGCCATTGCTAAATATATGCAACATATAGATTAAACAAGTACAACATATGTGTGAAAACATATGCAACATTCGGATGAAACATTTGCAACATAAGTGTGAAACATATGCAACACCTAGATAAAACACGTGCAACATCTGTCTAAAACAGCTGAACCATTTGGAACAGACGCTTGCAACATACGTGTATGGCCATTGCAATATATGCAACATTCCGATCTACCTTGAAAGCATCTATATGAAACACTTTCAATATACATATAAAACACTTGAAACATATGCTTGCAACATCCGAGGAAGAAAGGGAGCGCGAGGTGCAGTTGGAGAAGCCTGCTCTGGGTCTGGCCACTCCGGATCTCGTGATATTGCGAGCTAAGGTCGAGCATCGCAGCAGCGTCGGCGTCAACGGCGGCCATGAGCTCCTGGTGGGGAACAACGACGTTGACACAGCAAGGGATGGGCCACGGTGCGTAGGGCGGTGACCGTACATGACGCAACGAGACGGAGTGGGCGCGGCGGGGGATGGAGTACGACGCGGCGGCAGATGTGGCGTGGCTCGACGCAGGATGGAGGCGCCACCACAAGGCGACTTTGGGCGGGCGGACGACACGGTGAGCCGCGACGAGCGAAGTGAGTTGGGGATTTCTGTCGGCTATCGCAGTGTAGATGGAGTAGATAGAGGAGAGAGCGTAGTTGGGCCTGTTAGGCTGGCCGCTGTGCTGGAGCGAGCGTCGAGCTGAACGTCTGATTTTTTAAGACTTCGGACGTATGTTCTGTAGCGTTATCAATTCCAATATATAGAAAACGAATTACCAGAGGGCAGCAAGACCCGAGGGTAAAATGGTCTTTTATCTCTCCTATCGGTCGAAAGTAACTAATTTATTCGATGTAGTGTGTTGTAGATTAAACCATGCTTTTTTTTGAGTATGTTGAAGATAAAAATTAACTTTAACTATATGTTCTACTCCGTCCATCCTAAAACAAGTGTCGTTTTGAATTTTGTGCCAGTTAATTTTTTTTAAAAAAATTATTAGATTTATAACAAAATCTTAGCAATATTTTTATCACCGAGTAAGTTTATTATGAAAATATATTTAACAATTAATCTAACGATATTTATTATGTTTCATAAATACTAGAAACAATGCGCGACGTTGCCGCGCAGCCGTGTAGGGGTGCAACCAGTTGTGTAGAAGTTGGATCTATTGTTGATTAATCTTTTTACTTTTTGAGGATAAGTAGCATATAACAACGGATGTTATTGATATGTATTTTCATTTATTTTTGAAAATTTGAAAATCGGCAACAACGTTTATAGACGTGTGCATGTATTTTAATCGGTGGCAATAAACCTTTGCGTGATCTGGTTTCTCAAATATTATTATACAGATGCCAATAGAGATTTGGAGCATGAGTATCTGAAAGTAAATGATAAAAATACTTAAATATGTGAAATGGATGTTGATGGGGGAATGAATCGCTAATGCTGTTAGCCGATTAGAACATAAAAGAAAAAGGAAAACCACCTAGGTCCCTGTACTTTTCCCTAATTAAACCGTGTTAAGTCATGAGATTTGCATTGGGAACCCTCGAAAAGCTTCAATTCTTTTTCCTTACCCACGAGCGCTCAGCAGAGCAGAGCACGCTCCACGACAGAGGGTGAACACAGAAGAGTAGCCTGAGGTATCTTGTGATTACACTCCTTGGCAAATGTGGCAAAACGTTCTAAACCTTTGAGAAGCAAAGCTTTCCAGAAATGGTTTTAGTGCCTGGTGAATGATAGTTGGATGGTTAGTTCAAGGATTTGCCATGCAAGCATTAGATTTATGCATACGTATTGATGCAACTGGGGCAAAAATTTCAGGAACTTCATATGCCACTGTCAGCTGCGTTTAGTAATGAAAAGGAAGATCATGTTTTAAGGAAACATATCACCTGAAGTTAAGAACAAATGTCACATTCACAGGGCTGAATACTCACTTGTACTCTACAAGAGGATGATCTTTTGGGGAAGAACCGGACAACACCTCTGCCACAAGCAAAATTGTTTACTTTTAACTTCCAGGGCGTCAAAGCTTCGAAAAAAAGGCAAAGCACTCAAAACCACAGGCTACTCACAAAAATTATTATACTAAACCCAATCAAGTGAAGAAAAATGTTGTTATGAAATAGAAGTACCGAGGACTAATTTATGTATGCAATAGCCGCATATTCTGTAATACTTACCTATTAGGAAGACCTTCAAGAGATCACCACTTGTTCGCTTGAACTTATCAGCCGTACTTTTTTAGTATTTTTCTCTCACAACAAATCAGCGAACAATACTTTTCAGCTTGTCTTTTCAGCGAAGCGATGAATGTTCACATGTAAACTGATAGCAGCCTTGTAAAAGCACATACTTACTGTCATGTTACGTGCAAGCCAATAAAATTCTACATCCCACCCAAGGACCTCATACTTCAGAGTCCACCGTGAATGATCAGGTTTATCTTCAAGGACCTGTAAAACTGAACAAACTTAATGTAGAACAGTATATGCAACGCCAAGCATTAGTAAAGGAAACAGCACACAATAACCATATGAACTAAGCGGAGCGAAAAACACAATGAAACCATATTGACAATGCCACAAGGGGCAACAAAAGCTATGCATGTGCCGTAATGAGCTACTGGGCAGGACTCTACAAAGCTGAAGACAGGAAGATTTGGAGGAGGGAGTCAATAATATCATGCTACGGATCGCCATCAAGCTGACAAGCAAGAAGTCTCCAGGCAACAAGCCGCTGCTGATACAGGTTGAGGAAGATGATGAACAGCAACACTGAGGGCAAGATGCTACTGATCGATGTAGCCTCTCCCTGGTCTTGGAGGAAGTGGGGAAAAGTGATATGCTTCTTGCTATCTTTTGTGTCTGTGATGGATAATAGAGTACGGCTAGATGGGCTTTTTTTGCGGTCCATGCAAGGGTAGTATCCTCTTAGAAAGTGTTATGTTTTCTGTTCTAGCCCTGATCTGGGATGTTAGGCTTTGTTTAGTTCTAGGGTATAAAATTTTGGATGTCATATTGGGTGTTATATGGGGTTGTTGTATGTGGTATTTGGATACTAATAAAAAAAAATAAATTACAGAATCCGTCAGTAAACCGTGAGACGAATTTATCAAGCCTAATTAATCCATCATTAGAGCGTGTGTTATTGCGGCACTTTATTGTCAAATCATGGACTAATTAGGCTTAAGAGATTCGTCTTGCAAAGTACTCGCAATCTGTGTAATTAGTTATTTTTAGTCTATATTTAATACTTCATTCATGTGTCCAAACATCCGATGTGATAAGATATAAAGTTTTGGCGTGAAAACTAAACAAGGCCTTAGTAAGGTTGGTAACGTTAGTAAGGAACCTCCTGGGCCTGTCTGATCATATCTAAAATTGTCTGAACAATTGTATTTCTGTTATCTTCTTAATGGAAATGGGGAATCCCCTTTGTCGAAAAAACAAGGGGCAACAAAAAAGAAACGAAGTCCAATACTGAGGCCAAGAGAAAGATCTATGCACATACAGTTCAAGTAGATTTTGTAGTCTTCAAATAATACTAAATCTCTTTGCAATTTGTCAAGACAACAAAGTCAAAAAAGTATTTATTATTTTGAAATATTGCAAACAGGGAGGGGCGAAGCTTGCTTTGAGAGTAGGGGGTGCAAATACAACCTCCCTAGAAATGTTAAAACAGTGATTTTATCTAATTTTTCACCATATATGCACCTCCTACATAACATGTATATGCACCCACAAGCCAAGAGAACCTCCCTCTAATTTGCTCTACAAACAGTGGTGGTATTTACTAAATCTTGACAATCCACTGAGGAATGGTTTCCCGTTCTGAGTAACACTGATAGGCCATCGAACACAGAATATCAACTTCAAGCTCAGTGTTGTTCCGAAGACAACAATCAGTCACATAATCATAATTAGGGGAAAAATGATGAATGAACTTCTATGAAACGTTAAGCAGGTAAGTCCAGCAAGCTATTCACCGATGATGTTATTTGCTGAAGTTTTCAAATACAAGGAGACTCCAATACGAGTGTACTGTTTGAGAAGATTTTTTTTTAATCAAAACTCATGCATAACCCAGTACTCAGCGGTCACCTATAACTATAAGGGGGTGTTTAGATGCAAAAAAAATTTAAAATTTGGCTACTGTAGCACTTCGTTTGTATTTGACAATTAGTGTCCAATCATGGACTAATTTGACTCAAAAGATTCGTTTCGTGATTTACAACAAAACTGTGGAATTAGTTATTTTTTATCTATATTTAATGCTCCATACATGTGTCCAAAGATTCGACGTGATGAAGAGAGAATGTAAAAATTTGAAATTTGGAAGGCATCTAAACAAGGCCTAAAGCAGGGAACAGTGACATTTTCTCTGCACTTTGAATTCAGATCAGACTCAACATGGTCAGATTTATAAGCCTTGCACATTGCGAGTACATATCAACATTTATTGCATCTAGTTCTAGCTGCTTAGCATAATTACAGGGTTTTCTGGGTCAACATATAAGAATCATCTACAACCTGCCCTACAAAATACAACCTTATCCAATGCAAACCAGCATCTCTTGTGGCTGCCAAGAAATAATCATCAGTAGATTACACAAGTTGTACACTCCTTATTTCCATGGACCACCGTTCGTAGATGTCAGTACTACATTTCACCCAGATTCCCAGTTTTTCCCAGTACTACATTTCACCCAAATTCATTGGACAACAATAATTTTGCTTCCTTTCAAGTAGACATTGGTTTCTTTTCTTTTCTTTTCTTTTCTTTTGTTTTTGAAATTTGTAGACATTGGTTTCTGGTTTACTAATCAGCAAGCAAAGTAGCTCAATCAACTAGGGAAAAGGGGAGATTTCTCCAAGTGAATCAGTAGGCAGCAACAATGGGTGGCACAGGTCAAACTAGGCTATACCAATTCAACCGAGAAACTGGGGCACTTTTTGGCTCGCTCTGGATCAGGCAGAATGAGAGGGAGGAAAGAAACATATGTGCACTCCTGCCAGTCCATGGCCACAGGAGAGAACAAGTCAGGCCTTGCACTTGCTCTTGCTCTTGCTCTTGCCCTGCAGCTGACAATGCTCGCCTTCCCCTCCCATCTTCGCCTCGTCCCCCACAGGTTGCTGCCAACGCACAGCACCTTGCTCCGCGATGGGGGGGGGGGGGGGGGGGGGGGGGGGGCGACCACCTCGAAGCTCGCCTTCGGGGACGGCCAAGGCGGCGGTGCCTGGCCGGCCGGCGAGTTGCCGGGGCCGGCCGTGGCTCGGCGGGAGGCAGGCTGTGGCCTTCTTGCCACGCGCACCGGCCCCGCTGCAGCGACGCAGCGCATGGCCGCGCCCGCAGCATGTCGCCAGGGTCGCTGGGGAACCCATCTGCGCCGGGAACGCCGCGGCCGCGGCGCCCGCACCCCGCCTGCGTTGGGAGGAAGAGGGACGTGCGGGAGTCGCCTACGAGCGGGTTCGGGAGGATTCGCAACGTCCAGGTCCACGGTTCAAAGGGTGAGAGACCCGCTACGACCCGTATTGGACGGATCAGATCACGTGAACGCTCAATCCAACGGCTGGCGAGTAAGCGGATGACGTGGCACTATCGGGTGCCCGCTTTTGGTGCAAGATTCATTTATAGAGATTGCAAATTTATATATATATTTAGTTAAAATTAACAGTGTTTGATTTTTTGAATCTCGACGAGTATGGAGTACGTAAAATCACGCTCTCTGTCCGACGGATAAATTTCCCATTTGTCAACTCGTTTGCGAGCTCACAATCACAACAGCTGTGTCGTCCTCGGTCCTCTTGCTCTCTCGCGTCTCACAGCAATGACAGCATAGGCAGACCTGCATTCCGACAGACCGAGACACACCAGAAGAGGGAGGAGTGAGCAGGGGGCAGCAGGGACACTAGCTGCACAGAGCCACAGGAGCACGCTGCCGCTGCACGCACCGATCCTCCTGCCTGCATGCAAAGGAGGAACTGACAGCCACTGAGGACGGGCCCATGCGGCATGCGCACAGTACATGGAACTCGGCGAAAACCAGCGGAACGATGGCCTTGTTTAGGGCCTCGTTAGTTCATAGAACAGGGAGAAAAACACTCTATCAGAATTCCTGTACCATTTTGTTTGTATTTAGTAAAAATTACTCCCTCCGTACCCAGAAAACAAGTCGTCCTGGGCCTTGGTTCAGTTTTTGCAAAGCAAGTCGTTGTGGCCGTAAGGCTTCGTACTTGGACGCGTTTGCCCCTGGTTAATCGATTCGGCTGCCGGTCTTCCAACTGCCCACATTAATCGCGTTCGGTGCATGCGCATGCTCGCGGCTCGCCCGCTTCGTTTCACCCACCGCCTTCACTCGCCTTCCTTAATCGTGCGCACGCTCGCACACGGTCGCAACGACGGAGCAATCGATCGCTAAAATTAGAATCCCGTGGCGCCAGTGCAAAAAACGTTTGTATATGAAAACACAGCGAAAACATGGCGCCCAACATTCCCAAACGCGCCCTCGCCAAATGCGCTCAAGCGGCTCAGCGCGCACGCCACGCGCAGCCAAATCAAATCTAGCAAATAACAAAAAAAATGGCGCCCGACAGGTATTGATCCCGGGACCTCAGGGCCAACGCCTCGATGCACTGACCATCAGAACTGAGAAACTTTCTTGTACGAGCAAGAGCAATAATACAGCCAAGTTGCTTGGCTATAAGACAAGCTATAAGAGTCAAGTTATACAATAAGTGTCTCCTATTTGTCTTTAAAAAGTTTCTCTCTCCTATTTCTCCTCACAACACTTGCTATTTGGGCCCACTAATACCTATGCTTCCGTGCCCAGCTTGGTGCTTGCATGAGAGCCAAGCTCTCATCTCTCTCCTCCCTTCTCTCCTCCACATCAGCATTAGCTTGGCTATAAGCCCATTATTGTACCTGCTCTACAGAATGCACCCGCAACTCATTTAATAGGGGTAGACAGGGAAAAATACCTCCTAATTAATCACTCCTTGGTATGCACAATCCTGTCCTAAACGACTTGTTTTATGGGTACGGAGGGAGTATCTAAATTTTGACTAACTAGGCTTAAAATGTTCGTCTCGCAAAGTACAACAAAACTGTGTAATTAGTTTTTGATTTCATCAACATTTAGTACTCCATGCATTTGCTGATATTTTGATGCGACGGGAAATCTTCTTTTTGCATAGTGGAATTTGTGGGAGAATTGGTACCCAAATTCACCCCCAAATTCCAATATGCAAAAAAAAAAAGATTTCCCATCACATCAAAATATCGGCACATATATGAAGTACTAAATGTAGATGAAATCAAAAACTAATTGCACAGTTTTGTTGTACTTTGCGAGACGAATATTTTAAGCCTAATTAATTAATATTTGGACAATTATTACCAAATAAAAACAAAATTGCTATAGTATACTATGCAAAGTTTGGTTCCAAAATTTGGAATGGCCGATATTATAAGCTGCAGAATCTTTCGGTCAATCTTTGGACTATGCACCTTCGGTCCCTGAAGCCTGATGCACCAAATCTTTGGACTGCTCTTTCTCCTCCAGCCCAGCCCAGCCTGCCCCAGCTGCCCTGACCTACACTGGCAATCTGTCATGGCCTCAACTTCTCCTCTGCCCCAGTGCCCCAGGCGTAGCGAGCCCAGCGCCCAGCGGCGCAGCCTCCCAGCGATTCGAGATCGAGTGGCAGCAGCCTGACAAGAAAACAAGTTCAGACACAATTACTGCTTTGCTGCTGCTGCTACCTTTCGTGTCCGACGAGCAAACTCCATTCCCTGTACCCGTTTGTTTGACCCAGGCGACACCCAACCCAGCGATGGCATCTTCGGCGGCATCATTTTGCCCTCCACAAGGCCCTTATTTAGTTCCCAAACCTTGTTTAGTTCTCAACTTTTCTCCCTAAATTTCACTATGCAAAAAGAAGATTTTCTGTCACATCAAAATATCGGTAGTAGTAAATGTAGATGAAATTAAAAACTAATTACACAGTTTTATTGTACTTTCCAAAACGAACATTTTAAGTCTAATTAGTCAAAGTTTAGACAATTTTTACCAAATACAAACGAATTACTACAGTGCGCATTTAATACGCACTGTAGCAAATTCGGCCATCCCAATTCGGGAACTGAACAAGGCCAAGCTCAAATCGCTCAAAACTCAAGCAAAACTTTAGGCTTTTTCGTGGGTATAGATAGATCGATCATCAGCAGTAGATCAAGCAAAACTTTAGGCTTTGAGACCTGTACTGTAAAGTCGCAGGTCTCGCGGTGTCCGAGGTAAAGAGTTCCGGCACTGACAGCGTGCGTAGAGCCGCAGATCCTTTTCTTTCTTTTCTCTGACGTGTCAAAGACTTCAAAAGCGAGGAAATGGAAGGCAGGGATTCTAGGAGTACTCCCTCCATCCCAAATTATAAGACGTTTGACTTTTTTGACACCAAGTTTGACCACTCGTCTTATTCAAAAATTTGTGCAAAATATCAATTCTTTTATCGTGGTTCGGTATATTAATAAAAGTTCCTCAAGAATAACTTAAATTTGACTATGTTTGTACAAATTTTTTTTAATAAGACGAGTGGTCAAACTTGGGATAAAAAAGTCAAACGTCTTATAATTTGGGATGGAGGGAGTACTGTACAAGCACATACAACGGCTCTCGCTTTGGAAACTTCAATGGCAGGCTGTATCTGCTTTACAAAACATCGATACAATGGTGCTTTACCATAAAAGCAGAACAAGACTAGCCCCGAGAACATCTCCTCAGGCCTTTCAGGAATTTTATAGAAATCATATTGGAATAGAAACAATAATTATTTCTTGTTAGTGATTAATTCAATTTTATAGGTAAACAAGATTATTTTTTTTCTCGTGTTCCAAACAGACGATGCAGGTGGTTACTTAGGTGAGGTTGAATACGAGGTGTTTGGCAGGCGTGCTGTGGCTACAGCTACAGCAGCCGAGCAACTGCCATGCAGCCAACCAGTAGCAAACCACAAAAGGAAAACGATGATTTTTGTGCTGCCGAAACCGCTGTGTTGTACAACCACCACCACAAAAAAAAAAAACGGCTTCAATCAGAAGCAAACACGATCTGCGTATACAATTCTCACCATCTCAATCTTGGCTAAGACCTAGCCTCATTTGTACTTCAAAATGTACTCCTTTCGTCCAAAAAGAATGGAAGTCTCATTTCCAAGAAGTCAAAGAAGAGCTCTGTAACAATTCAGAAATTTTCCCTAACTTAAAAATCACAACTACAATTTTTTTCTAAAATAACCTATGTTTAGTGAGGTGTCATGTAGAAAACCTACCTTAGCTGCACAAGTAGCACCTAGTCTAGTAAATTACATTCTTGTATTTAACCAAACATGCTTGAGTTGGGTTTTATGTTCTTTGAATTGAATTAATAGCAACAACATTTCTTAAATTAATTGCTTAATTAAATGTACAAATATTAGCTTATCAAATAGTTGGAAACCAAAAATATATTTAGTAGGCCCCATTATGTTATACAAGTGAAGGCAATATATATTTTTTCATACAAATGCCTTGGCATAATGGGAACAAAGATGATATAAATAGAACAACTATTTAATTAAATAAGAAAACCCTTTTTCCCTCCTATTTGCCCCAGCCGGCCTGCCCACAGCCTGGCTTAGCTAGCGCACAAACGCGCGTGCGCACGCTCGCCACGCGAGCCGGCCCAGCAAGCCGTGCGGCCGTCGGCCCGTGACGCTGCCCGCTACGCGACAAAGGACGCCGCGTCCCTTTCTCTCGCTCGCTGACGGGCGGGACCCGCCTTCATCACCCACCTCCCGCCTGCCTTCCCCTGCTTCGCCCAAACGAAAACAGAGCAGGGAGCAGGGACATGAAAACGGCCAGGGGAGATTCCCCCTGTCCCCTGCCGGTCGCCTTGCACGCCAAGCTGCCATGCCCCGCTCTGCAAGCACCACGCCACCGCTCGCGCGCGCCCCACTCTTCTATCACGCATCACACGCGCGAGGTTGCCACGGCCGCAGGCGCACTGCCCCGACCTGACACTGCCCAACCGCCAGTGATTCCAGAAATTGGCATCGCCAATTCAAACCACACCACTCCAATCGCCCTAAACCCTAGCCAATGCCCCTAGATCGCTGCCACGTGGCTCGACCCCTCCCATCACCGTCCACCGAGCGCCATGGACGCTCCTCCACAATAAAACGGTGACCTTCGGTGCCCTAGCCCCTCCCATTCCGCTCGCTGCCGCCTTGGTGGCACACAACCCACACCACACCGCTGGAAGGAAAGAAAAGGGGGAGAGGAGGAGGGGAAGAGGGAAGGAGCCGGGAACCCGAAGCCGCCGCCGCGGTTCGAGTGCGCCGGAGGAGAAGACGCCGACGTCTTCTTCACGCCGGGAGACTGCACTGCACGGCTACCTAGCTACACGGCACCATCTTGCCCTGCACCGCTAGCCTCCCACCTCGGCACCCACGGTACGCCCAACACCCCTTCCTCTGTCACCTTCTTGATCACCGGCATGGCGCCACCGTCGCCGTTCTCGTACCGGGAGCGAGCGTTGGGAAGCCATGACTCCAGCGCACAACTCCACCCGCACCCACTCACGCGAAACACACACGTGGAGACGCTGCCGAGCCACAGGGGCTTGGAAGCGACCACGACGCGCACCGCACCGCACGCAGTCACCATGTCCGGGATCCGCCACGGTGAAGCCTTGGTCCAGCTGTGCTAGATGAGTAGAGGTAAGGGGATGGAGCTTTTCCATTTCGCCATGTGGAGGAACATGTTCTAGCGTAGAAGGAAGGCGACGTTCGAGCCCTCCTGCTCGATTTCGCCGGAATGGAGAAGGCGTCGGAGCGCCGCCCGCCGCCATGGAAACGTACGTTGGAGGTGCCAAACCACTGAGTTCCCTGCACCATCGGGTTCGCCAAGTACTAGTGGCTCAGTTGATCCCTAGATAGCCGTCGGGGAGCCGCCAAGGCTTGAAAACGGACACTCGCCGCCGGCGGGAGCGTCGCCGGGCAGGGAAGCAAGAGAAGGGACCGAGACAGTGGTTCGGTGCACCTGTTGCACGAGGGCCAGAGAAGGGAAGGGGGAGAGATGGACCTCGTCCACGATGAGCCTAGCCAAGAGGTCCATGGACCATCCTGCATGTCCACCGTGAGCCAAGCTCACCAGCCCGAGCTTGGTTTTTGAATCCAAATAGGTGACGTGGTAGCACCAGAGCTCGCCACGTGGCGGGCCTGGCCAGCCCAGACCGGCCCGTATCCAGCCCTGACCCAGCCCACCGAGGCCCGGTCGCGGCCCGGTCAACGTTGACCGCTGACCGATACCGCTGACCGTTGACCTGGACCCACATGTCAGTCACTCACTCTGTTCCAGCCAATCAGAGCTTGACACGTGTCACTGCCTGGAATTTCCTTTTCTTTTTTTTCTAGAAAATCATTTAATCTTTATAAATTCATAACTAATTCATTCTAACTCAGAAAAGTACCAAATCAGTTTCTAATTTTTTTTCTAAAAATGAGCTCTACATCTTAGGCTTGTGTTTGAGTGCATTTGGATCTTTTGAATTTCTGTTGCTTCTTTGTGCACCTCTACAGGAGTCGTTAATGCGACTCTACATTACGTTTAACAGAGCCAGAGGACTTGCCGACTGAGGAGTACGACCCCGACTACAGCGAGGACTTGGGTGACGACCTGCCAGGTGCCACGCCCCACCCACTTTCGTAGAACCTATTACGCATGTCAATATAGAATGGCTAGTGCTTTACTTTTTATGCAATAATGTGATGATAAGTTGCATAGTAGATGCTTTACTTTGAGCCCTTTTTCTTGTTGCAACCTTACTCCTGCTCACCCCGCTGATAGGCTAGATGCTCTTTTGTTATATATTACTGCTTTTACTCTTACTCACATTATATCTGTGATGTGATGCCGGTGAGTGAGAGGCGTATATGTATAAGGCACGTAGTGCCGAGAACTTGGTAAACCTGATAAAAGAACTGGGGAGATCTTGGCGTGCGTTTTGGGTGAGTGGTGAGGGTTGAGTCAATCAGACAGGATCCTACGACGAGTCTTTGGGGCAAATCTTGCTGGAGGGGTGCGACCTGGGCATCCCTCATTAGGGTTACCTGTGGTGGGTATGTTGTGAGGTGAACTGGGGTGTTGGTTATCCATGGTGGAGGTCCTGTCGTGGCACGGGGGAGTTGGTGATCCCCTCTTGAGAAGATATCCTGTCCGGTCCCCCTAAGGACTGGTATGTCTTGAGAACCGGAACCATGGGACCTTCGTGCACACCACTCGCTCCCGATGGGTGGGGGACGATTACCGACCGACTAGGGCGGTACCACTACTACTAGGTTGGAAGGTGATAGTGTAGGGAGGTACAGGCATGGGGACCCACACTCTCCTAAGACAGGATAGTGACCTTGGGGCCCGGTACTACGTCTCACAGTCTCAACATTTCGGTGGACACTGGGGTGGCCCAGGGCTGAGTGGTAGGGTGGTATTGTACCGGTTGGGAGGCAGTCGGAATCAGCCTAGACGAGCCGGAACGTCAAGGATGGTGATCTTGTGGATTACCAGGTGTACACGCTCTGCAGAGTTGATCGATCTATACGTATAGCCGCGTCCGCGGATATGGACATTCCCATGACCTACGCTTCACTTGATTAGAGAGGAGTCCTTTCTACCTTTCCCCAGGGTTTCGTGTTGGATCCCGGCTTTGGCCGTTGTGGCGAGATCTGAGCGGGAGTCGATCTCGTCGCCTAGAGAGTGAGATGAGACGTGATGTGTGTGTTAGGGTTTGGGGAAAAATGTGTGAATAAGATGGGTTAAAATTTGATGAACATCTTATTATTAAAATATTAACTACTTGCATAGGAAACCCACAGCCTAAATAGGTCTCTTTCTACTTTTCTTAATGCATTCCACTTTCCACAAAGCAATGCAAGCATAGGGTGGATGATGCGTGGCCAGTACTAAGTGTACTGATAGATTTTTGACAGGTTCTGAGCCCGAGTACGACTACGAGGGCGATGATTGTGAGGACTAGAGGGTCTGTTCTACGCTCGAGCTAGTTTTAGGAGATCGTTTTCCGCTGCTATCTTCGTCAGATGCTGTTCTGGATGCTATGTGTGAGTGTGTTCCGCCCTGCGTGGCGAAGAGAATAATTTATGTAAAACTCTCTATTGTACTCTGATATTCGTGTATGACTTTGTGTGTCACTGAGATTTGGGTAAATTGACGGATTGTTTCGTCATTTTACACTTCGTTTCTATGGATTTCCCTTCGTGGAAATCAAGGACGTTTCAAGCTCCTTATAACCATAGGTTAGGAATAGACATGCTAATAGGTTTTAAAAAAGCAGTAGACATGCTAATGATCCGAGCTCAAGTGAGCGTGCCTCCTCAAACTTTGAGCTTATTAGAGGGCAAAACCTATGCCTACAGCTAGACTTGAGGTCGACTTGTTTGTAATAAAAGTCAATCTCGAGTCGAGCCTAAGATGAGCTTATTTGTAGAGAAAATTCCTTATATTTCATTGGTATAGACCTAAATTCCTTATCTGCTACCTAAAAAACATGATTCTCATATATGCTAGTGGTGTTAAACTATAATCTCTTCCATACCAAGGCAATTGTGTAAATAAGTATATGAAAATCTACTTTAGATATTAGTATTGCTTCTACTAGTCATCCCTAAATCATAAAAGTGGTCAGCAATGAACGAATAGGTGGCTTGGCGAGGAAGTATGTGGTGGAGATGGATCCTGATCAAGAACAGGTGGTGTCGACTACTAGGTTTGACGGTTATGTGGGTTGCTCGGTGTGTGGGCGATGTGGGTTGGGTGGTTGTTGTTGCTCGGTGCACTCGTGCTACTGTTCAGTTGTGAGTGTTGCAATAGTTGTCGAGGGTAAGTGTAACAGCCCCAAATGAGCCAAGTGGGCCCAATTTGCGGAATGAGCTGATACTACTGTAGCAGGGGCAGTGGGCCGGGCTGTAGCTGGAAGGTACTGTACACCAGGGCTCCGAGGGTACTGTAGCGGTCTGGTACTGTAACGGGAACACTGTAGCCTTTACTGTTTACCGAATCGGGCCGGGCCAAATTTGGTTTACTGTAGCTCGGGTTGTGTTCGCCGGGTACTGTAGCATCACGAAACACTGTGCACTGGTGGTTTAGTACCGACCTGTGAATCCTGAGTGAGACTGACCAGCTTAAATACCAGGGCCAGGGACGCGTAGTAGCCTTTGGTTAACCGTTTTGAGTGAAGCGAGGACAAAAGCTCAAGCGGATTGCTACGCAGGTGAGACCACTCCTCGGTAAAATGGGCCTAGGCCGACGTAGGTGGGACCACTCTTCGATAGAGTGGTGCCGGGACTGGATGTTACAGGAAGCCTGTCGAATACTCCTCGTATTACCTACATCTCAAGTGAATAGATTTTTTTCAAAGTTTCAAGATTGCATACTAGTACAATAATCTACATCATATGCTCAGTTGGAGGGCATAAAGGGAGCAACTAAATATGTGTCTAACTGAGAGAGAAGACATTGTTTTTTATGTTTATTACCAGGGCTATCGGAATATGATCAACAATGGGGTGAAAAAAGATTAAAATCTATGAATAGTGGCATCGATAGGATTTGAAATTTTTATTGCACATCTGGAATAAAAGTTTTTGCCAATGGCATATAGAAAGAATTCTCCTTGTTTGTAATTCAAGTCAATCTATAGTCATGCCTAAGATGAGTCAAGTAGTTCGGGAACCCTTGAGCATTTTGTGGATATAGAGGATTTGGATAATGCATTTGTGGACCTCACGCTGATCGATCTCAAACTTACTGAAGCTTTTCGAGCTTGATCATCACACTAGGCTCGTCAGTTTGACTTAAGCTTGATCTAGCTCTTGGCTTATGCTTGAGCTTAGCTAACTGGCTCCACCAGTCTTGAGTTTTTTTTTTCACAGTCTCTGGGACGATAAGCAGCAAACACCAGTGTGGACAGAGAAAGACACTTGTAGCTTTTAACAAAATAATAATGATACTAAGGGGAAACTATAGTGATTAAAAATAAGTGTGCCTAGTAGTACTCCTATTAGTAAAGAAAGAGATATTCTAACATGAATCCATGATTTTTGAGAAAGAGACAGATATATTATATATACTGATAAATAAAGTGTAGAGAAATCCTAAAGATCAATGACGATTATGCTGATTCTAGGAATGGATATCTCAGCATCGGAGAAGAGCACGGTTAGCACCCAGCCAACACAGTGACGGAAAGGCGCCCGGGTGGAAGGGCCTGGCATGAAAAAAATAACCCACTAAAATTGTTCAAAGAAATTGATTGAATCTTTGTTGGAACAAAAGGGGTGAAACTCTTCCCTTATATTATGAAATTTCTGTGAAATGGCTTGCTACTTCTCTTCAAGAATTTTAGAGTAATTTTACATGAATTTCAAGCTTATGTAAAATTATATCTCATTGTTTGTATATGCCATCATTTGAATTGTTTGAATCTCAATCTATAGTCATTGTTTGTAATTCTAAGTCTCTTTAAATTTATTTATTTATTTATTTATTTATTTATTTTGCTTACGGTCCATCTGAATGGACATTCCCACTTTAAAATTTTGTTTTAGTTTTTGTTCTATTCTTACATTCTACAAGGTTAATGTTTTTTTTTTCCATTTGTGCTTTCAAAAAGGCCCCAAAATGTGAGAGGTGAAGAATACAAAGCATGTGGTAACCTAGCGTACTAACTAGGATTTGAGCTAGGGAAGTACATGCATTTTGCAAAACCAATCAGAAAGTGCATTGTACCGTGGGTAATAAAGTGGGAATGTGGGATAGAGGCTAGAGCATGGCAAAATGGAAGCGATGGATTTAAAAGCAAAAGCAAAGCCAAATTATCATGAAGTTCGGAGAACGAAGCATGTCAAAAGATGGAGTATGTACAGTAGAATAAAAAGAAAGATCAAATGAAATTAAACCGATGTATCAGGCTAGCCAACGAGTAGTGACACAGCAGCATAATTTAGCAACGGAATCTCAGTTTCCTCATGAGTGCATTAATCACATGTAGACAGCTAGTGTTGCCAAATCAAAAGAGAAGAAATGTGATATAGTGGTAAATGAGTTTCGTTGACTCGCCTAAATACCAATCTATATTGAACAAGAACACTCACCTCATTTAACCACACAGCTAGCCCACACAATTAGAACACTTGGTTGCAGCCAGCCTACCTGCTGCATTTGCTAGAGTAAATTTGCAAGCACCAGCATGCTGATGTAATGCTCCATGCACCAAATTCTTTGGCTCCCTGTGGCCAGCCAAATCACTCCATTTCCCACAAGAAAATCACAAATCGAAGAAGGAATTTATAGGAGCCCAAGAAGGGCTCCAATGAATCAATTCCATGCATGCTGCATGCAGTACCAGCCCAACAATTACCTTGACAAAACCTAGTTCTCTAGTCAATGTTAGGACCAAGAAAACCAAGAACGCCGCCGGGAAGGGTGATGCATCGGTTGCGCGCTCATCTCATACGCCGCCTCCCCACGGGTACGGCGGCGAGCGGTGGTCAGCGTAGCCGCCCGCGCCCATGGCCGCCGGAGGCTGCTGATGGGAGGGCGCCATTGGCAGCTGCGGCTGCTGCACATCTTGCCCGCCAGTCGAGGTAGCGGTGGAAAGGTCGGGCTTGACGTCGAGCTCGGGCGCATCGGCGAGCGGGAGGCGCTCGTAGACCGCGTTGGAGAAGGTGGCGGCGAAGATGGTGACGGGCCCGGCGGCGACGAGCGGGCCCACGACGCAGCCGCCGAGGACCTGGCCCTGGCCGGCGGAGACGAGCACGGCGAGGCCCGACGCCTCGGGCGGGGCCGGGGGCGGCAGCACGGTGCCGGTCACGGAGAGGAGCTCGAACCGGCCCCGGAGCGGCGCCGCGGCGCCGCGCACGGCCACGTCCCCGACCGCGCCCGACGCGCCCAGCACGCAGACGCCGCGGCCCCGGCGGCGCGCGTACTCCGCCACGCACGCCGTCACGTCGGCGCCCGGCGCCACCTCGAGGACGTGCGAGTGGAGCGCGTCGGGGCTGTCCCGCGTGATGATCACCGGCGGCTTGGGCTTGTTCTTGGACCCCAGCGGCCGGCCCCGCGGCCGACGCAGCGGCACGATGGCCCCCGCCGCCGCGCCCGCCGCTTGCTGCTGCTGGCCCTGCTGTTGCTTGCCGCCCTCCGGCGAGGCACCCGCGGGAGCCGTGGGAGCTGCTGGCGCCGTGGCTAGCGCCGGCGGCATGGACACCGCCTGGTGTGGCTGCGGCTGCTGGTGCTGCTGCGGCGGCGGGAAGTCCAGTGCCGCCTGCTCCCACCACTTGCTGCTGGCCATGCACGTCCCCTCCTCTCCTCCAAATCTGCCACTGGCTGGATCTACAGTGTTCCTACAGCTCCAAAGCTTCCTCCTGCCTTCTTGCCTCCTCTTCTTGGATCTAGACTAGAAGAATAGGGATAGGGAGCAACTGGGAGAGAGAAGCGGGGAGGTGAGCAGTGCTTTCTGGTTTGGTGCGTCTGTTCCGCTTCACTTTGCCCTGCTGCTGCCTAGTTGTATCCATGCGCAGTGGAGCATGGGAGGGCCTCGTGACGGCGGGACAGGTGGAGCGCTGCGAGGAGGCGCGGCGCGGATGCGCGACACCGTCCCCCGCGCCGAGTACGTGTCGCGCGCGGTGCAGGGCTGCAGGGCGAGCGCCCTCGCCCAATCTGTAACGCTCGGTCGTCGTCCGTCCCATAGTCCGCGCCCGTTTCCTGCGACGTTCCGCGCTCCCCGTTACTCCTGCTTGCTGGCCGGTGCGAAACTGTCCGCAGAAACCAGATCCCGTGCCATACATACATCCATCCAAGCTCCCCGTGCCTTCGACGTGAACGATTTCACAGTGTTTAGATTGCTATATGAAACTCAATTGTGTCTGTATGGTATGTGATATCGAGTTTCATGCTTCAACCATTTCGGCTAACAATTGAAGCTTTTTAAATCAGCATGGCGAGCAATGTCATGCTTAGGGCCTATTTAGATCCGTTAACATTAAAAATTAGCAGCTAAAATTAGTGCCAATAAATCCAAGCAGACCGGCAAATAAAACTAATAGTTAACAGCCCTCCAACTAGCTATTAGCTATTAACTAGCTAATTGTTAGTACTAATAGTTCCAAATAGGCCCTCGAACAGTTAGCACTTTTGAAACCAGTACGATAATACACACACTTCAATATTTGGCACTTGACAGTTGCCACTAAGGCTTTGTTTTCATCGAAGAATGATGATCCGATGAGATTTACTCATTGACATATAAGGGTATCAACTTTGTTAGTATAATAATGTATACACAACCCATTCGGATAGCTACGAAATGGCTTCATTGACAAGATTGTCCTGTTCCAGATGGAGTAAACAGAACTTCGCTGCATAATGACGATATCGCTGCCACCTGACCTTGCATTTGATTTTGATTGCTGCCCATGGTTTATAAAAACCTGCAGTCGTAGAATAGGATTATCTTGCTCAATAATATACACTTGAGGGCAAGTGATGGCCCTTAGTCAATTCGTTGATCCAGGCACTATTTTTTTAAAGCCGCCAACAGCAACTTGCAGTGCACACAACTAATGACCAAGGTTAGTCGAAGGCAGCACACTGTTCCATTGAGTTGATGATATGATGAGTAGGAGTATTACACAATCAATCTTCAATTGTTGTTCAGAGTTTATATTGGGGCATGGTTTTACGCTGTGAATAGTGTAATCTTGTTGCCCACATGCTTATGTCATCAAAATAACAAAGACTCAGCCGAAGTTGTTGCATCTTACATCGGTGAAACCGAAGATGCATGAAATTGTCTATGAATATAATACAAGATTTATTTCCATTTGTCATGACATTATTGATTTGCAAAGTGCAAAGATTTTAGTTCGGGGCAATGCTACGGTACATCCTTTACTTAGTAGGAGGTAATATCTTAAACAAATTTGAGTCCTTGATTTTTTTAAAAAAATTAGAGTAATTGATTAATTAATTGACGTAGGAAAAAGAAAAAAAATCTTGTCAAATCCCCAAGTCACGTCACGGAGACACAGGCTGCTTGCCTCCTTCCTTTTCTGTGAAGATAAGAAATTAAGGAACCAATAAAAAAAATTAAGGAAATCTCCATTGATAATATGTTTCAACTTTCAAGACCTTTTACGTTTATATTTTAAATCTCAACATGCCGATTTCAAGTTGATATCTGAATGAAAATCTGAATTCAAACTAGCCAATTTGTATTCATATATGATATGTCTATATCTGTATTCGAAGTCGAACTATAACAAGGATGATGTTTTCTGAGTTCGATTTCACACACATTTGTATTCCATAGTCTATCTTAGAGAGCAATTTACAATTATAATAAATATATAATAGAAAACATTTATGTGTGGTATCTTAGAGAGCATGTATAGACGTCTATAGATGCTAACACGTTTTATATAGTAGCACGGTAACATGTAAGCACGTCCAAAATCACACATGTGGCAATATGGCAACACAGTACAAAATTCTGTGTAAATCAAGTGTATCAAGTCATATACAAAATTATATGGTAATCATAATATATCAAGTCTAAAGTTGCCAAATAAAAAGGATCTACCATATCTGCCAGATCACACATGCATTAACCAAATCTAGAAAAAATATTTTTTATATCTCAAACTTTCCTTTTTTATTTTTATGAAATAAAAAATTAAATAAATATATATTTCACATATTACCTCCTATGAGGTAATAGGTGATCGTAGTCGTTCGATCTGAGAAAATGAATGGCGTTCGATCTAAGAAAATGAACGGCTCACAGTTATTTGAGGATATCGTACCATTTCCCTTTAGTTCGGCCAAGCCAGGCCAAATCAACCAAAGGGCAAAATGTAATCATTGGTGCAGAATGCCCTAAACCCTAAGCCCTGAACCCTAGACCCTAAA
This sequence comes from Saccharum spontaneum, assembly GCA_022457205.1. Lineage (NCBI taxonomy): Eukaryota > Viridiplantae > Streptophyta > Magnoliopsida > Poales > Poaceae > Saccharum > Saccharum spontaneum. The sequence goes on along the minus strand of CM039615.1, from coordinate 49,284,172 downwards.
CCCTAAACCTGACCTTGGGGTGGGGTGGGGGGGGGGGGGTTACAGAAGAAAATCTGCCCAGTTGCAGAAACCAACCTAGCCAGTTTGAAAAATGGCTAAGCCAATTTTCCAAAAGATCTGCAAAGAATTACAAATCCAAGACGAAGGTGAGGTCGGGCTTTTAGGAACTTTTGGACATGGTTCTTGAGACAATCGAAATGCATAATATTGAAGGCCAAATTTGGAGTCCAAATGAGGAAATTACGCTTTTGGAAAGATTTAGCCCGTGGAAACCGATTAAGCCGATTTTGGCAGCCTAGATTAAATTTGAGTTGTATTTGACATGATTTGTAAGAGATTTCGACCCCCACGAGATAAGTCCACTCCATCCTATAAATATAAAGGTCCACTATCGTTTCAGGGCATCTGATCAATAAAAAACCAATATATTATCTTCTTTGTCTTTCACTTTTATTATTTTCTGCCTTGATCTCTTCTAACCTCCATAGTTGTTGTTCTATAAGCATATTAATGCTATTTGTGAGCATTCTAGGTGGTCTTATTAATTCTAGATCAACCCTAGGTGTGCCTCCTCGATGGGCTCCTTCCTAGGAGGTGTCTCTAGGTTCTTCGTGGTAAATCTGGCAAAATCGGCTAACCCATTTTTTCCTTGCTTCATCGTGAATTGATCCTCAAGAGTAAGTGATACTCATGTGATCTGAGCATGCTAGCCTTTTAGATGTGGGGCTAGATTTGTGTCAACAGAGGATTGTCATTTAGGACGCATCGTGTTGTTTGACTCGAAGGTTGTACTATGATGTCTTTGTCGGCTAGTTGTCTCTTGAAAGTAAACTCTCCCGAGGGGCAAATGGGTGGTGCTAGAGTGATTGGATCATTGGTTTCATTTGACGTAGCTGGTGGCAAGATGGTTGCATTCGAGGGGTCCTTTGGGTATTATTTTATGTGTTTCGTGTAGAGGCTTGTGGATCTCCTTGGGATGCACTTGATGATGTATTTCTGGTTGTCCTTGGTTTGTTTGTTCAATCCACAGATGGTGCCAAACTATTGGGAGGCAGATTCTCCCCTAGACACTCATAGGAGGCTTGATGGTTTCAGGGATCACGAGCTTTCAATAGTAAGTGAAAAAAGGAAGTTAAAGCCATAAAAAAAGAACACGAAAATAATAACGTGTTCCTCTCTTTTTCAATCATCAAACATCATATTTATAGGAGAGGCAAATGGTTGCGCTCACAAGATGTCCCCATTATACCAACTATATTCCTGACATATTTGAGGCACAATGGTTTTTTGCCCAAATCTACCGGCTTTGTGGTCCCACTTGCTTGCTCTAGTTCTCCACCCTGAGGCGAGTTGTGAACCATCATGGAATAACGAAGGTTTAATTTCTCTCGCCCATGCTCATCGTGTAGCTTTGGGATCTCATAGGAGTTTCTCAGTCTCATCTAGAACCCTTCGAGAGCTTCCAATCACCATGTTGTTCCAAAATTATCTGCACTCTCTTCACTCTCTCATCTCCTCCTTATGGGTTGGTGTTACCTATGTACGCGGATGCTGAGTTTGATCCACCTTCGCATGCAGGTGCAATGGAGAGAGGCAATGTATGAAGGGGAATGGCAATAGAACATGTCCCCTATTCCTTCTTACCTTTGTTAGTAACCTTCAACCATAGTCGCTAGCTATGCATAAAATACCAAAAAATATACAAAATCTTAGTTGATTTCTATGGAAACTATTTTGCTATCACCATTTATTACAATTAGTTCAAAGAGACCACAACATAAAATACAAAAAAATAGATTTACACAGTAATTCTGATATCATGGTTTGCTAATCCTTGAGCTTCATACTGCTTTAAAAGATAAGTTCCTATGGTTGTATAAATCCCTAACTTTTCTATCCTCCAAACTGTTTGACAATGAGAGTGTTAAGGATTACTGCATGTAATTTATTTATAAGCTCATTCCACTTTGTTACCCTCTTTTGTTCAAAAATCTCTTTCGAAATCCTAAGGGGCTATTTGGCAGCGCTCCTTGGAGCAGCTTCTCCTAGATCCCTCTTCGTCTAAATACTAAAAATCTATATAGTCTACTGGAGGACTGACAATAATCACTTCTTTATTTACTTGGGGAGCTAGAAGCAAAAAACCTTGTTTCTCACTCCCTATTCAATCCCCACCAGAATAATTTCAGATTCAATTCTTACCTGCTCCCCACTATAATCACTCCATCAAAGAATCAAGGAACTAGATCTAAAAATCAGGGAGTGAAACTCTACTGTAACACCATAGGTGTTAAGCATGCATTAGCATTTCAAATCATGAGCATGAGCATCATCTTGCATTCATAATCACATGTGATATGCGAAACATGACTTCGAAACATAAATGTTGCAAGTGCTTGTTTAAATACAATTTTTCCATGATTATGCTTGTTAGGCCATTAAAACATGTTTGGTTATAAGTGCAAATCATTTAGAAATGTTTAGCATACAATTTGGAGCAAGTTTAGTATTCAAAATTTCCTCAAATTTTGCTTTTAAAAATAATATAGAAAAATGAAATTTTGATTTAAAATGAACTTTGAATCCCGATTTCAAAATATGTTTGGAATTTCAAAATGTGCCCTAAAGCAATGTTGTAGAGAATTAAATTTTGAACAACTTTTGTTTTGGGGTCAAGTTTTGAAAATGCCATTTTCCACTTCAAATTTGAAATTTGAGACTGTTAGTAAAATTTGGATTTGAAAATAGAAAAGAAAAATGCTTTTCTTGCTTACTGGGCCGGCGCCCCACTTTCAGCCCACTCCGTGAGTTGGCCTGGCCCGCCTCCGCTCGCCCGCTCCACCTCGCGCGCTCCCTCTCCCACGCGCGGCGCGCCCGACCGCGGCAGGAGCCGCGCGCCCCGTGGCCGCCATGCGGCGGCGACGGCGGCACCTGGCCGTTCGGTGGCCCCACACCCCACGCGCTCGCTTACACCTGCAGCGCCGCGTCCACCTTCCCCTGCTCCATCGCATTTGCCTCCCTTCGCTCTCCCACAGCAGCAAAGCAGCCGAGTGGCTCTCCTCCGCCACCGCTGCGTAGCTCCTCGCCGGAGTTGGCCATTCCGGCCACCACAGCTCACCGCCAGAGCCTCCATCTTCCGCCGAGCACTGTCTTCTCTTTGCGCAGCCCGTGCTCGCCTCGGCTCGCAGTGGTAATGCCCCTATCCGCGGTAATTGTTCGCTGGAGTTCCGGCCGAGCTCACCGGAGAGCACTGCTTCGTGGACTCCTATCCTCCGCTCCCCCTTTTCCTTTCTCTGTGCGCGCATCTCGTCCGCCTTGCTCTCGTGAAGCTCGCGCACCATCTGTCGCACCTCGCCGTGGTCGGTGTTGGCCGCCCGACGGTGAGCAGAGCCGCCGCTCCGCCATTCCCACCGGCGAGCTCCCTCTGGAGTTCCCGCGCCGGATGCGCCTCAGTGCGGGGAGCGCACTGGTACCCTCTCCGCCACCGGAGGTTTCACTGGCGGCGAGCTTGCCGTCGGTCAGCAGCCGCGCGGGCTCGGCTCACTGACGTGTGGGCCCGGTCAGCGCCTTGGGCCCGTGTGTCAGTCGCAGATGACAAGTGTGGGTGCACTGCCTCAGGTGTACCCAGCGTTTGTAGCATCCGTTTTTAGAGGAGATTTGAAAAATGAATTTCTAGAAATTGTGAAAATATTTCCAAAAATCATATCTTGAAAAATATTGCTCCAAAAATGATGAAACCAATTTTGGTAGACTTCTTAGGAGTAGATCTACAGTATAAAAATATTGTATGTCAAATATATGATACTTTTGTATAGGGTTTTATTTAATTCTTATAATTGTTGTTTTCTTAGAAAATGCATAATAAATCATAGGAAGCTCAGAAAAATATGATTCCAATTTTGTTATTCTTCTTATGTGATGCACTTTGTATGAAAAATATATATCATGTATGTTCTGTAGAAAAATTATGATGTGTAGTTCAAGTGCCTTTATTGGCTGATTTTTGGTATTTTTGCTAGAGAGAGAAATTTGTATAAATCATACATGTGATAATTTTTGTACAGTGATTGTTTACTGTGTAGAACATAGAAAAAATACTAAATCTGTTGTTTGATACTTTTCGTAATAAAAGTATTTCATGCTCATGTATATGCCATAGCTTGTCATTTTTGTGTAGGCTGTTTTACTGATCCAAATCCCATGAAAATTTTATGGTAGGCTACTTAGAGTAGGACTGTGCTACTATAATTTTTATAGATTTTTCTATGCAATAGAAATATTAGTTGCTGTTGTAACCATAGTTTAAAGTGAAAATAAAGTAATATTCTTTATGTATCATTAGTTTAATAATAAAGCTTTGGTGTATCGTTGAAGCACCAAATCACTTGCTGGTATTTCTTGACAAGTTAATGTGGTTGTGTTGATAAAGTGTAGTAGCACTCATGTTAGGGTTACATGTTAGTTAGCAGAAAAGACGAGAATTATTAGCAGAAGAGAATGCAGTAGATGACATGCACTAGTGGTAACTATCATTTGAATGACATTGACTACCTTGTAGAAAGGTTTTACCTATATGCTATCCAATAAGGTCGTAATGTGTTCATTTGCATATCATGTCATCATGATCATCACATCTGATGCACCGTTTGAATATTTACTTATACACTTGCATCATATAGGATCGCAGGAGAAAGCGCTAGTGGCAGTGCAAGAGGAACAGACCGGGTCCAATCCACAAGAAACCTAGGCACAGGAGGGGCCCGAGGTAGACGAGCAAGAAGAGGATCTACCTGAGTGTGTGGACCACCAACCCAGTTCCTTCGAACGAGGCAAGCCCCGGAGCATTTTAAGTCTCCTACTTTATAAAAGCAATTCCTTATATATATGTGAGTTTATATATTGTTGCATTAAGTTATAGGAGTTGAGTGAAACCATTGATGCATTTACTTCTATCCTTGCCTACTTTATTACATTCTTACCCTGTTAGGTTTAGGATCGAATACTGCTTAGCCCTGCTTAGACCGGTAGCGATCAGTGATTTTCGGTCACCTGCAATTATAGGTGGTTACTGGAATGTTTTAGCTATGGAATGGATGAAATCTTAGAAATAACCATGTGTTGATGGATATCTGGAGACCGGACGAAAAGGTTGGAGACAACCAGACAGGGTTCTAGGGTGCTATTAGTTTTCCATCTATATCGGTTAAGGACCGATCGTTGCTCGTCCCTCTTGTCTTGTTGAACGCATGCCTCACATTTAGCTGGCCGAATAAAGTACCTTTCGACCGCGAAGCTAGTGGCATTATTTGGGCCGGGATCTACACGGGTGTGCGTATTGGTGCTGTAGGGGATATGACGGGGACGCGAAGAGTGAGCCCAAGGTGCGTCCTGGCTATCGGGAGGTCCCTGGGTACCACAGCTCCAGTTTGTCCTGTGACGTTTACGTGTATAGTGTCATTGGTGATCTGTAGCTCGCTTTAGTGGGTGAGTGTGGTTTGTGTGAGGAATAAATCACCAGCTGGTTAGGAATCGATTCGAATCGCCATCGCTCCTGGATAGTGAGCACTTGACATGAGTTACGACATCGTAGTAATGATGATGGAACACAGATGGTTATGAGGATAATGTGATAAAAGCTAAACCTGAAATGGTAACTAGATGTTATTTGTTACTCAAGTGATTGCTATAGCATAGGTGCTTACCTAGATGGATAGGTTATAATAAAGATGATACAAAGTACTTAAAATGGTTTATTCATGATATCTCATGCTTTTCACAAATGAGTCAGCTAGTCCACTGAAAGAAAGCCTTACATACTCCTTGGTGTCACTTTATTTTGGTTTACGATGGGTAAGTCTAGATGAGTTCTCGTACTCAGGGCGTTGTTCCCATTGTTGTAGCAGATGATCAGATGTACTACGGCTATTGCATCAACTGTCTGTATCCTGCGATAGGTGACAACTAGGACCATGAACAATGGTCACTCCGTATGTCTTACCCAATATTTTTGTGGAAAGTGACTATCTTCTGGCACTGTATTTGAACTAAGTGTGTGTGGTTTATGAAATCTTTTGCTTCCGCTATTTTATTATGAACTTGGGTTGTAATAACTTTATGTTCTAAACTCCGATGTATTCAACTGTCGTTGCGAACTTTATGTAATATGTGACTGTGGCTGCTAAACTTGTACGATCTTGGTTTGTATGTTGATTGGTTTAAAATCCTTCGTGGTTTCACGGACTACCGGATTATACGGGCTTAAGTTTGATAAATTATCTGCTTCGACGGGTGATTTTCTTACTTAATTTTGTATAATTGGTCGGTTCTGTTACATCTACCAAACATGCCCTTATATTATTGCCCTTCATTCTAACAATATGTTACTCTACAATGCATTATTCTTTCAGTGGTAGACGACATATCTGTTGATAGCAAGACACTTGTGGTGACTTTAATTTGTCAATCTTAAGATCTGCTTGTTTAGTTTCTAGAAGGTGCTCATATGGGTAGAGTTTTGTATGTGTATGTTCATAGGAGTGAGTGTGCATATATGTATGTGAGTGTCTATGGCTGTGTTTCACAAAAAAGGTATATCATCTATCTTCAATGAGTTCCAACAAATTTCTTGTCCTAAGCAAGAGGTTGGATATGTTGTTTCTATTTGCATATGGAAGGACTTATTGTTCATCCCTGTTGTAGATTTTTGTTCCATGTTACTGTTGTTCCACTATGGAATTATAAGCGCCATGAGTGAGCTCTAGACATTGGATTTGTGGCTTACCCAATGTTTGGGGTTACTCAACAATTCTAGTGTAGTGATTGTAATTGTTGTGTGACTATGGCACTCCATGGTGTCTCATCCACTGGAGCCAAGGTGAAGAGACGTATACTCCTTTTGTCCCAAAATAAATCAATTTCTGAAATCACTCTAGATCAAACCATCTTAAGTTTTTGCAATTTAGCTTTTTGTGATGTACTAGCTCTATTCAAAAATTAATTAATTCCTAGAATCATGTAAAGTCAAACTATCTTAAGTTCGACCAATTTTGTAGGAAATGATAATAACGTCTATGACACCAAATAAGTACGATATGAAAAATACATTTCATGATGTATCTAGTGATACTAATTTATTGTCACTAATATTGGAGCTCTTTTTCTATGAACAACTATAAAAGTTTATTTAATTTTGAATGGAGGGAGTATATCACAAGAGACAAGGACCAAACTAGAAAGTGTAGATGCTTCTCAATGCCTCTATATAGAACAAAGAACTATTGTGAGTTTGTATGGCAATAATATATAACTCATAAAATGGTTTACGAATTATCTTATATATCTTAGTAGTCATTGATTTTAAAGATGATTATTTTTTTGAAATAACTATCTCTTCTTCTCAGCACCTGTTTTATACTCCCTCCATACTGGAAACTAAAGTCGTTTTAGGGGTAGGAGGTTTTGCACAAATGAAGTCATTTAGGCTATGTTAACTTTATTTTGGACGTGTTTGCCCCCTGACTCCTTGTTTCCCGTGCGGTCTCATTACTCGGCTCGCTAGCCTGGCCTTCATTAATGGCCCTCATTAATTGCGACGCATCAGTGGCTGTTCTGCCCGCCCCCCAGCCAAAAATCACGCAAAAATACCGTGGTAGCGAGGATTTGAACAATGCTCTCCTACCTCGGGTCATGGTGCACTAACCACTCTAGACGCAAATGTTTGTTGTATGGATGGTACCCACAACCCTATTTAATAAGAGCAAACAGGGAAAATACACCCTAATTAATGACTCCTTGGTATGCTAAATGATGTCCTAAACGACCTTAATTACCAGTATAGAGGGAGTATGGTATTGCATATGACATCCCTTGAGATCGTTGCTGCTTAGCAATGTATTTGCCCATGTGTGTCCCCACTTGAGATTAGAAACAAGGGAGCAGTCATCACCACAAAATTGAGCAGACATACATATCAAAGGATACTCCCATGTTTAAAAACTGTAAGTCCTTTTAGTTTTTTTTCTAAATCAAACTTACTTAATTCTGGCTGAGCTTATATAAAAATATATTAACATATACAATATCAGATAAATGCACAACCAACATATATTTTATGGTGTCTCTATTAATTTTCCTTGATGCTATAGATGCTTGTTATCTTTTATAAACTTGTCCAAAACTAGACAAGTTTGGAACAAAGGAATTCAAAATAGAAGAATGAAAAAAAATGTAGCAATAGAATATGAAGGAAACAGGAAAATAGTGGAATGGAAAATCAAAGAAAAAATATAGAAAGAGGTGTTTGGAACATAAAATATAGGAAACAAGAATTAAGTGGGTTCCACGTATGAAAAAGACATATGGGCACATAACTTCTCAAACTGAGTCTCTTAGATGATGACATGTTGTCCCTATAGGCAGTGGCGAAGCTAGAGCAAATTAAAGGGTGATGCATTTGCCTTGTAGATGCATAAACTTGAGCAGTAATCATGATGAAAAATTGATTTACTTAGTGGTGTTTAGTTTTTTTGTGGGTGCATGTGCACCCACTGCCTTGTATATAGCTTCGCCACTGCCTACAAGCCTAGGTCCCACCATTAGTGTGAGGGGGCAATAATAGCAGTGCTCAGATTCTCTGTCTTCCTCAATGTGCTGCTTTGTTTCTCTCTTCTTCACAGGCATTGCCTCGGGCAGCCGTAAAGGAAAGGAAAGCCACATATTTGGGCGAATGTTTTATTTTCTATGAAATGGCTAGCAAGCTACGGTATTCCAAAGGAAAAGAATCTTCGTTGTTTTATTTTCTATGAAATGGCTAGCAAGCTACAGTATTCCAAAGGAAAAGAATCTTCGTAGTCCTCCATTCCAAATGTTTATTTTTCGAACACGCTTGGATCGCATGTATTTCGTTAAGAGGGAAGCAAATTACACAACGTGGCTAACTCGGTGCGAGCTGCAGGTGCCCCAAATCAACCGGAACAGAGGTCTCATAAGACCAAAGATAAGCAAAGGAAGTGCAGTCCAGTACTCCAATTGTATGGTGACCAAGCCCATGCATGTTTCCGCTCAAAGCGGCAGTGTGGTGATCGGGCGCATGCAGTACTATATTCTCCATCTCCAGGTTCATGTATGCCATAACAATGCCTTTTCCCCTCAACCAGCATCGTCAAGTGATTGTTCTTTGTCAGTTGTCACTAACATAAAGCTAAGCACTTTGAAGCCGATCCAACACATCCCGAGCTCGTCCTCCTCCTCCTCCATCCAGTGACCCAGTCCACGCCAAGCACGCCCTTTTCCCCACACCAAACAGCTCAGCCTGTCTGCCTCGATCCATCGCGCCCGGCAGTGGCAGGTCAGCAGTAACATGCTCGCTTTGCCAATGGCCACTGGCCGCCACACCCACCGCTTCGAAGCCGACAAATCCGCGCGTCACCAGTGCTAATCCCGCGCCTACGTGTCCCGGCTCGCCGGCGTATTATAGTGGCACCGAGCGGCGCCGTGCCGTGGCCCGGGGTGGGAGCCCATGTGCGCGGCACCGGGCGCGCGGCCGCAGGCACCTCCATCAGCCGCGGGAGGGATCATTAGCCGACATGGGGCGAAAGCACGCACGATCTTGAAAAAAGAAAGGAGCGGCCATAATCTTATCATCATCGGGGTCTAATCCTAATCCTACTTGTTTACTGTTCGCCGGCCGCATCCTTTGCGCCGACGAGGGAGTTTAGCGGCGAGTGACCACATGGCTTGGGCCTGCGCGCCTGGGAGATTTGGGCAGCTAGCGGCTTGGGGCGCGTGCGTGCGTGGGCGGCAGCAGATGGGGAGGAGTCTTGGCGTACGGTCGAATCAACCTGAATCCAAGCCAAACCCACGTCCGAGTCCCAACCAAATGGATCCTTGGCAAGCCGCAAATTTACAACTAGGAGTTTACTAGGTTCTAGGAGTAAGTAGAAAGATGTGCATAATCTAGTTAGCATTGACGTGACTTGTGATTTTGTCTGTGAATTACAAATGTTGGTCACCTTCACCTCGCATAAAGCCATAAACAGCACTCATCTTCCTGTCCAATTAGTCGGACCGGATCAGCCTTCGGACCACACACCATCTCGTTGCCAGTTTTCAGTTCCAATCTATCGGGCCCAAGTAACATGCACATTTGGTGGCCCAGCAGAAGGACAACACGTCACAAGGCAAGAGGAGTCCGCAAGTTCGGCCCAATATATGCTTTAGCACGTCAAACAGCTTAATAGTTAGCCTAAGAGCAACTCTCTTGCTCCAAGAGAGTTGCTATTTCTAATATGGAGTTTAGTTTAGCCTATTTGCAACATAAAATGGCCTCCAACAGATATTCTATTTGAGATTGTAAAATACCCAGCCATGTATCCCGGCTTTCTCGGTGGCTAAATATAGCTAGTTGGCACCGCTTGCCATCACGCTCGCTTGCGCCGATTCCCTTGCGCTGATTGGCCAAGAGCCCAGGATGGGCCTAGGTGCCGTGCTTGAGTTTAATCCAAGCTTATTGACGTGGCAGGAGGTTCAATAAATAGAGAGCCAGCTTTAGACAAGTTGTTGCCGAACTTTGTCATTTTGAGAGGCTAAATTATTTTAGAGAGCCAATTTCCATATCCAAATTTAGCCATACTCTTGGAGTTGCTCTAAGGTATTGTTGTTGTTGGACAACGAAATGTCCTAGGTAGTATGAGCAGCGACGCTCTTTCACTTTTCTTTTTTTCCTTTTTATTTTTCTCCATTTCCTTTATATTTAATTTTCTTATTATTTATTTCATTTATATTTAATTGCTGTCAATTATTTATTTTTATTTTTGTTTCTATATAATTTATACCATTGTATTCTTGTATCCATGATGGTGAGATTCACTTGAACTATATATTCTATATATAATAAGACTATTATCATAATATTCACGAGGTATATTCTCATTATAATATTTATGAGATGTTCTCATGGTATTCTTGAGATTTGCCATGCTATATTATGTTTTTAACAAATTGTTGGTATTCTATACATGTCGTATTTTAGTACACGTGAGATGTTCCATGATATATTTTAGGTTGTTATTAATGTGTTTTCGATTGTTCACGTCGTACGATGAGATGTTCTATTATGTATTTTAGGTTGTTCGCGTAGCATCTATGATATGTTCTCTTTTGTTTTTTACTACCGGAGATGGATATTATGGAATAAAACTAAACTATTATTCTCCTAAACTTAGAACATTTTCCATATGGACAAAACATTTTTGAACCTATAGAATTGTGCAGCTTATTAAAATGTTTATATTTTGTTCTCAAAAAAATGTTTATAATTTCATGGGAAAAATGTTATTTGATGAAATATTATCGAAATATATTTAAGTGGGATCGTGTTTTTAAGGATATATTATAAGAAAATTTACTGTTGCAATCAAAATTTAATTGTGTGCTAGGTTTATAAACTATAATTCTTCTAAGTTTTACTCCAGCACGTCCAGGTAAGAAAGATGTTCTATTCAACGGTACCACACGTATTGCTGAGTGTTGTGTAACACCCCGGGTGTTATAGTGCTAATTAATCTGCCATGTCATCATAATGCATTGCTAATCATACCTATTAGGTTAACATTGTTATGCATCAACTAAAACAAGTTTAATTATTTAGGTTGAATGTGTTTCTCAGTGGTGTGCTCCGAAACCGAAAACCCTAATTTCGTATACCACCGTAAATACTTAGTCCATGCCCTGCGTAATTTGAGGTGCGCGACTGTGTTGCACACTAGTGCCAAATGTAGGGTATGAGCTCAAGTACAACATCTAAAATGAAGCTCCAAATTTGAGTTTGAATTGGAGTCCCAAAACTTGTTGCGAGTTTTCCGATTCGAATTCGAATTCAAATCTGGGGAGAAATGTAAAACAATTTCGAAAGTAAATTGGTCAACCAAGTGTGACATTTGGTCAACTATGTCATGTTGGTCCAAATGATGCCCTTGGGTGAGATTTTGATCACTAAGTAATCACAAATCAAAGTAGAAACAAATTCCAATTTGAAATCCCTTCGAAAACCCTAAATTTCAAAACCCTGTTTTACCCCTTTTGAAATAATTCAAAATCTAAACAAAATTTGGGAAAAAGTTCAAAACCAAGTTTGTAGAACTTTTCAAGGGCTACAACTTTGGTGTTTTGAGTTTTCAAAGTTTTAGTGTAAAATGTGGAGTAATTTTGAAAATAAGCAAATTTTAGTTTTAAATCATTTTGTCCCCAAACTAAGATTTTAAAATGGAGGCTGAATTTGAAAAAGTTTTGAACAGCAAAGTTGTAGATCTGGTCAAGATAAACAACTTTGATGTTTGGAGATTTTGAAGTTTCAATATAAAATCAAAAGTAATTTCTAAATTACCAAATCTGAAAAATGTGTCCCTTTTTGAATTTAAACTCAAATTTCAAAATCCAAGCAGAATTTGAAAAAGTGTTCAATACCAAACTTGTAGAGCTTGAAATTCTGAAGATTTCATACATTGGAAGATTTTCAAGTTGTTATACAAATTTGAAAGTAATTTGAGAAAATAATTTGAATTTCAAAATTTGGGGGGGGGGGACAGCTACAGTGCGCCGGCGTATCACCGACGACCACCGCGCGGTATGGGCGCCGGCGAAACGCCGAACGGCTTCGGCCGGCTTCCAGGCGTGTTCTCGATCGCCAGCTCGACAACGCGCGTCTTCCAGTGAAGTAAACCGTGGTCGTTGCCTATATATACATGAGTTCACCGTGACGTTTTCCATTTCCGCCACCGCCGCCGCCGCTAGCTCCACCGCTCGCCGCTGCCGCCACCAAACCGCCTCCGGCCACGCCAGTCGCACCAACAGCATCGCCGCATCCTCGCGCACCTCGTGAACCACCCACGCCAGCCCAATTCCGCCGGAACCACCGCGACCACCGCTTCCCGTGCTCAACTCCGGCGACCAAGCCGCTCTCCGTGGCCAGAGCACTCCAGCCGCTCCCCGTCGCCACCAAGACCTCCACTGCAATCGCGGTGAGCTACTAATGCTTCCCGACCCTTCAATTTGACCTCTACCGCCTTGTAGTCACCGGCGTGCTGCTTCCGCGGCCACCGTGCGCCACGTCGTCGGTGATGGGTCACCAGAGCTCAAACCGTAGCGCTACCGAGCAAAATGGAGTCGTGGGGAGGTGTAGTTAGCGTTGGTGAAGTCGGTTTGTCGTTTGGGTCACCGGTAGTCGGCCGGCCACCGCGGGCAAGCGCGCGAGCACGCGGGAGCGAGCCGTCGAGCGGGAGGTGAGGGATGACATGTGGGGACGCGCTGTCAGCGAGAGAGAGAGGGAGGCCGACGCGCGCGGGCGAGCGAGTGGGCTGGGCCGGTCGCGTGCGGGCGCGGGGCGCGCTAGCGGGCCGCCTGGTTGGGCCGGACCGAGGAAAAGCCGACCCGATTTCGTTTTTGTTTTTCTTTTTCAAATAAATGAATAGTGTTGTTATTTGTTTATTTGTTTAAAAATTGTGTAGAGTTCCAAAATTCATGAAAATTTTTGTATAAGCTTCTCAATGTATAAACTATCTAGGAAAAATGTTAAATCATGAATTTGAATACTTTATGCAGTAGAAATAATTGGTTCCAATAAAGATTAAATGCAACTTCCAGTAATTTTAATAATTAATTTGTTTATCCAAAAATTATGAAATTAATTATGGCACTGTTATAAATCATTGTTAACCCATAGAAAAAGTTTGAACTTGTTTAGATAAAGTTTGATTAACTTCTAATTATGCCCTAATTAGTTAAATAGAAAATAAATGTTAATTTGATAACTTTAAGTGTTGTGTGCCTTTTGATTGAGTGATGTCCTTAGGTCACTACCCTTTTGTGATCTCTGGCACTTTAATTTCATGATTGAGCTCGTTAGTAACTTGTTAGGTTAAAAGCTGGTATCGCGGAAACTCGTTGTTACTAGTTAGTAGGTTTTCTGTTTACGACTGTACCGTGAAGGGAAGTTGTACTCGAATCGAAAACGTGGCATGTGATCATCAAGCATCATGTTTATCATTGAGCATCATGTTAAAGCATATTATGAATTCGTGTAGTCACCGCTTTCGAAGAAGCAGAAGTCGTCGAGCAAGCTTCCGGAGAAGAGCGATCGTCAGTGGGTTCCGGACCAGACGTTGGAGTCTCCGAGTCTGAGTCAGTCGTCGTGTCCGAGCAAGGCAAGCCCCGGTGCATTTAAACCCTACCTTGAATTTTACAAATGTTTTATTATTTATATTATGGTTTATTGCATTAAGTAATTAGGAGTTGCGTGATAACCTAATTGCTGCATTATCATCCTTGATTATTGCAATACTACCCTTGATACCTGTTTTACAGAAAATGCGTAGTATGCTTCGCTATGCTTAGAAGTTAAGCTTTTAAATGAAATGTTTACATAGCCATGACGGCATTCTGAATGAATAATGAAATATGTGAATGAACTTGTAAGATCGGGCGGGTGGTTTGGCCACTGCTAACGTGCATTGGGAGAGGAGTCCCAATGTATTGTTTCCGCCTTATCAGTTAAGGACCGTACGTTGTTGGCCCTCGTGTCATGGAGTTTTTATTAGTACTAGCCATGTGCCCATATCGGGTAAGCCTTACTTTGGCTAGTCCATTACGAGAACGTCTAACCTCGCACTGGGAGTGGAGAGATGGCGAGAGTAACGTGTACCCTCGGGGCTAGAATGTGGCCGGGTTCGAGGAGTACTGTGCTCTCGGGTGGCGATGGACACGTTCTGGTTTTGGGTTATTCGGGTAAGAGTTGATATATGTTAGATTCGGTTCTACATATGTCGTGTGGTTAGGAATCCCCAGCTGGGTAAATGAAGCGGTTCGAATCATCGTTACTCTACGAGAAAGGAGTCTTGGCCTTGCACCAACATCGTAGTTAAGAACTGGAATTGAAAGAAAGAATGAAAAAGGTTTTGATGATAATTACTTTGATCTAGATTAGGATCACCTAGATTTGGTTAATGAACCATCAATGGTAAAAGTAAAATGTTGAAGATAAGGACTTACCTTAGTAAGCTTTTCTGCAAAAGAAAATATTGATTCTGATTGACCCGTACCTTGATTCCCTAAAGCTAGCATGCCCTTGGAGTCTTTGTCTTAGTCGGGTAAGTCTTGTTGAGTACCTTTGTACTCAGGTTTGTTGAACCCCTTGTTGCAGGTGCGGTTCATGAACAAGTCTGTTTCGAGCCTTGTTGCATGACCGTCGTGGTTGAAGAAAGCGACGACGAGTAGATTGTGTGGCCTTTGGGCAAGGCATCTCGTTTGGGTGTTGTAATAAAGTTACTACCGATACTTCTCTACTAATGGTTTGTAATAATGTACATAAGGTTTGAAGTTTGAAAACTGGTTTGTAAACTTATGTTATTGTAAGACTTCCGCTACTTTACTCTGTTGAATATTTGAATAAACTGTTGTAATATTGCAATACTCCTGTGATTGGATCCTGTTCGGAGGAAAGCAGGCCTTTTAAGTTATGGTGAACATAAGTACGACTGTCAGAGGTCATTATGACAATGATGTGTACTTGTGGGCCATCATAATTAGGAGGTTCTGTGACAGCTGGTACCAGAGCATAATCACTCGAGTAATTGTAATGTTACTTTGCAAAACTTCAAAACGTTTTGGGTCAAATAAACTTAATATTGATATTTTGGGT
>CM039615.1:49215873-49268381 GCA_022457205.1 Saccharum spontaneum | reverse complement strand
CTCAGCGTAGCCCTATTTGATCCTATTGTCTAAAGTTTGTCTAAACTTTAGTTGAGGACTAAAATTTTAGAACACTTTTGTTCGCTTATATAGTCTAAAGTTTCTATGAGATTAACTAAATTGTAGATAACACTTTAGACATCCTATTTGGAACCTCAAGAGCTAAAGCGACCTAATGTTTAGTGGCTAAATTTTAGATTATGGATCAAAACAGGGCTTAAATCATATATATATCTAAATTGTCTTTTAAGTCACATCATCTATACCCTACCGAGTAGTCTCCTACAACTAAAAAGAACAAAGTGTGGACACTTTTTTTGGTGCGATATTTGTTGTCGTCCGTCTGCCCTCCCGTGCGATCCCACGACATCTCTAGCATCCCACGTCGCGCAAACATGGAAAGACCCCCGCCGGTCAAAAAAAAAGTAAAGCCCCCGCTCAACAATCCCGTCACCCGCTCGTGCCTCCGTCCCCCGTCATATCCCGCACACAAGGAAACCCCGTCCGCGCGACATCCTCGCATCGCGCACAGAAGGAAAGCCCCCCGCTCGGCTCCTCCCAGCTCGGTCCCCAATTCCCCATCCGCCGCCTCCTTGCTCCTCCCCCGCCGCCGCCGACCCCCAATCCTATCCCGTCCCGTGCTGATGGCCATGGCGACGGGGACGGGTGACAACGATGGTGGAGGAGTCGGTGGGAGTGGATTGGTCAGGAGGGGTCGTTCGTCCAACCGCCGCCATTTTCTCGGAGTGGACGAGGTCTAGGCCAAGATCAACCAGTGCCCGACGCTGCTCGACCCCGCTCGGTTCTGCTGTGGTGGGCCCCATCGGCTCCCCGGCAAATCACGGTGGTGTGCGCACGGCCCCGCCTCGCGCAACCTCTCCTCTTCCAATAACCCCCTTGATCTAGGTGGCCTCCTCCGGCGATGGCGGCAACACGACCTGCTACCGTCCAGGAGGCCGAGGTGCTTCAGGCCCCCTCCAATGAGATGATGCCCGGCGACCCAGTGTTGTAAGCCTGCGACCTCTCCCTAGAGGTACTCCGATCCACTCTCCCATTTGTTGCATAATCTACCAATTTGATTCATCGGCATTGGATTCCGATCCACTTTCCCCATTTGTTGCATAATCTACCAATTTGATCCATCGGCATTGGATTCCGATCCACTCTCCCATTTGTTGCATAATCTACCAATTTGATCCATCGGCATTGGATTTCCTGTGATGTGATGCTCGGTTGCTCTAGAGCCGATCCTATTATAATTAAAGTGGTAAAAAAATTAGTATGACTTCCTCCTTGATCATTGTTCCAATCTTCATAATTTCCAAGCAGATAGCTCGTGAATTGTTTACAGTGCACTGATAATGTGTGAAAGCAAAAAAAAGTACAACCATGATACACATCTGTTTAATCACATGCTATATGGAAAAATGAATTGAAAAGGAAATTTGGAAAATGGAAGAAACAGGTAAAAAACTACTAGACACTAATCTAGCGAATAAAAAGTTGATCACAAGGAGGTAGTTTAGTATTTATTGGCGTAACTGAAAAAACGAAAGTTGATCACAATTCAGAAGGAGGTAGTTTAGTATTTATTGACGTGACTGAAAAACAATTACATGAGAACTTTCAGGTTCCATTGGAATGAATGTGATAGATAGCGCACATTGACTTTTTCTTGTTTCATAAAGATCAGCAGTTCATTTCTAATCATGTTTATCAGCCTGTGCAAACCAAGAATTGTACTTATTTTTCTGTACAAGATTCTTATGGTGACATGTTTTTATCAATTTGTTTTCAGACCTTGACAAAATTGGAGGCCTTTTTCCGTTGATTTGGGAACTGCATATTAACCTTCTGAATAGAGGGAGGGCATGGAAACATTTTGGATGGAGCGACCAAGGTTGATGTGGTAAATATATATCATCATAGATGGATTCCCATATCAAATATATCTCGTTGGTGTCCAATAATATATCTCTTTGGTGCCCTATTTTCTAATTGAGCTATCCCAAAATTGATGTCATCAGCCATATGTTATATGTGCAAACTTAAACCTTATGGCAGAACAATTCATGAACTTGAGGTTTTTCACCATTTATGTCTATGCATAATTCACTTAAGACTACATTGTTTAGACAGTATAGAATGTTGAAGTCTTTTCCTCGCTTGTCTTGTTTATTTGCAAACTGGCAAGTCCGATCCCAGTCCGCGGCAGAGAACAAGACAACAAGTGAGCGTACCTTTGTTCGCTTCTTTTCCACCAAGCACAGAAGTTTAAGGAGAACTGTAGGTCAGTGGCTACCTAAGGAAACTCCGATTCGATCCGCCCCCGGCTGGGAGGCATCAGTTAATGAATTCATCAATTCTTTATATGTACAGACCACTCTTCAGAATTACAGGTCTCTCAAGCTTGTGCAGGTGCGTATTGTTTGACACTATGATATATGATCAGTCCTATGAAAAGCTCAACGACGATCAGTGATAGGCTTAGCTCTTTTAATCCTGATGCCTTTTTCACTGATTATTCCTACTAACTGAATGTGTCTGTGTGTGACCTTCGAATTGAATGTATAAGTATGCCTCATCGTTCGGTAATCATAGCTTCATATATCTAGGATACCTCTGTTTTAAGTTTCTTTGTCAAAGTGCTGCAGGGCTGTGCACAATCTTATTTAGGCGATGGTAGACTCAA
The DNA here is from genome assembly GCA_022457205.1 of Saccharum spontaneum. Classification (NCBI taxonomy): domain Eukaryota; kingdom Viridiplantae; phylum Streptophyta; class Magnoliopsida; order Poales; family Poaceae; genus Saccharum; species Saccharum spontaneum. The sequence goes on along the minus strand of CM039615.1, from coordinate 49,265,689 downwards.
AATTGAGTTACCACATTTTTGTTCAGTGCATTCACCAGCTAGACAAGAACCACTGCTTTGCTTATATGCTGGGACCTGTACGTGGCCCTGGCGTTGAATACTTAAATCAGCTAATCGATTAGCATGACTAGGTCGTGTGCTCCGGTGCGTTGCTTCACTAGGGTCGTGTGCTCCGGTGCGTTGCTTCACCAGGTCGTGTGCACAATTTTATCTGTTTGTCACACCATTGTCATGTTGCGTTGCTTCACTAGGTCGTGTGCTCCGGTGCGTGGTCGTGTGCTCAAGAGTTCTTCATCTAAAGATGCAGCAGTGCTTAGAATATTCTCGGTGTCCGTTAGTGGTGGTTTTACTACAATCGATAGCATGACTCTGGCACCCCCTCCCTTTTTGTCCCTTTGTTTTCTATTGAACCTGTGATTTAAGTCCTCTTATATGGTTGCTGGTGGATGAAATTATCCTGTATCCAGTTTCTGTCCACATGGACTGAAAGTTACTCTTATGATTCTACAAATGCCATCCACTATGAAATGCAGTAGTGAAAATCTAAATGATCTTTACTCTCTGTGGACTAAGTATAGAGAATAATTAGACACAAGGATTGCTTACTTAGTTTTAGAAAATAACAAAAATAAATGCTAATTTAGTTTCAGATACTAACACAAGCATTTAGTTTGATGAGACAGAGTGACAAGTCCTTATGCTCAACGGGTAGTTTATAGTTCTAGATTGCTCAAGTTAATATATATATATATATATATATATATATATATATATATATATATATATATATATATATATATATAATTGACATGCATGGTGATGTGCAGGAATCAGCACAGGCTGCCTATAGGTAAAAATAGGAGCATCATACTGCTTAAGTGGATAGCCAAAGTATTGTGCTTTTGACGGGTTCCACAACAGGCTTGGCGGTGGATCTCTTGATTTTGGTATTGCTGATTAGTTCTTAGTGCTACTATAACAGTTGCCTGCATCTATTGTCAATAAAATCATACCTGCTACTGATATAATCCTTCTAGGAAAATAAACAGACTACTGCTAATTCTACTACTACTGACACTACCAATGGTAATACCACTACTACTATTGCTATTGGCAAGTATGGATGTCTCATTGCACTAACATTAAAACTGCTTTTTTTGTGATAGTAATTTCATTTGTCCACTGCTTGATGTGAGACTAATACTTTTTGTATCTAATAATACTTCAGCTTCTAAATTTACTTGTAAGATCACAGAAACTACTGCTGCTGCTGCAAATATTAATACTACTGCTAAAATGGATGAATAGTGATAGTATGACTAATACCCCTTGGCTGCATCTCTTAACAATAATATGCAATATTTTTTGACATTTTAGCACTAACAGTAAACATACCCAAATGCACGGAGAAAAATCTCACGGCAACCAGGGATTCCGTTGATGGCACGTGCATCCATGGAGCAGGCAGTGGCGGCGTGAAGGTGACACCAAACCTGGCGTGAGACCAGGAGGGCACGCGGCTGCTGCAGCGCCAGCGACTTGTCCCCCGCCGTTGCTGACATCCTCATCACTGCCACGCGTGTCGACGCGTAACAGCTTTGCCGACGTCGAGCAGGAGTGGGTATGCTACTGTACCGATTCCCCCCTGTACTCTCCCATTCGATTTTGCTTCGTTGCAATTATTGCGAGCTCAGATTTTTGTGCTCGCGCGTGACTTCCGCAGAGCTGGAAGCCCGTGGGCTGCTCTTCGATGTCAAGAGGTCTGTACAGTCATCCTGAGTCCTCGCTAATGGACCCTTGCGATTTCATCCATTGCTATAGTCTGTGACTTCACGTTTTGCCCTGCACTAGGAGTCGGTTTGGGTTGGGTTGTTGGATGGATGCCTTTATGGATCCCTATGTAGCAAACGGTAATATGATTATTTTCTTTTTGTTATTCTAGCTGTTTCTGAAGCAGCATTGCCATTTCAAGGACTATATATAGTAGAGTATATGTATATTGCATTGTTGCTAAACACATTGATGTGCCTTTTGCAGTAACTGCTATTGGTCACATGTTGGTATGGTTGTTGGCAACATATTCAATCAAAATATTATATTTCATTTTATGCTTCTTGTAAGACCGAAATTAAGTGAATCTATTTTACTGTCTAAAGATACTACTAAACTTCTATATGACATTGGACCTGCACGGGGCTGGAATGATCTGGACTGCATGCTTGCATGGCTTTGTTATAGTTCCTATAGGAGTGTCAGGTGCATAATAGTGGATATGGTTTTCAGCCCTCACCTTGCATTTTTCTTGCGAGTAGTTGATATGAACTAAACTTCAATAAATCCTTGTTTCCTGTTTCTGTGTGGCAGGATGAGATGGAGACCTTCACCACCCTCAAGTGTCAACAAGATGAACGACGCCAACACATCATAGTATAGTTTCTAATATATCTGTTGTATTCTACTATTTGATGAGCACAATATGTTATTATAGTTATAGTTACTAAACCATTTATATTACACAATTCTTAACGTTGGCTGTTTCCATGTATTTAAAGATACTTGATTTTCTACGCCTATGCCATGTACAGCGCTGTGGATCTCCTCACAATTTTTAGAACTAAAAGGTGATTTAAAACATTCTAGATATGTATTGAAAAATACTTTGATATCTTTTATTTTATTTTTTCATATATATTGCATATTCTTAACACCGGTTGTTTCCATGTATTTAAAGACGTGGGCTATTTGAACCTGTGAAAGTTGATCTCACATATTTAATTTTCTTTCATAGTTATTAGGGCATTATTTGTTCACGTTGCACGCACAAAAATGTTTATATAGTAGAGTTGATGAGCTTGCGACATTGCGCTCTCTGTGACTGTTAATTTCACGAACTTTGTCTTTTGGATTAAATGCCACTTTAACGTCTGTATTTAATTTTACGACATTGTTATCTTATCGTGCGATCCTTGCGTTTTTAGTATAAAAATTTAGTTATCCCGTAGCAACGCACGGGTATGCTACCTAGTTATCTCTATAAGACGAAATCAGGGCCAAGCTCGAGCAAGAGATTGGGCCACGTTGCTGCATTTTCCTGGCCGTCCGATTCGCATGCCAATTGATCTAGCCGTCCAATCCAGTTCTCTGCCTCTAGCGTCTTCCCGCACGACGCTGCTGCCCACTCCGGCCGGTCGGCCCCTTGGCCCTCGCATGCGCCCTACACCCAATGCAAGCTCCACCGCACGGGCAGCCGCACTCGCACCTCTTGAGGAGCTGATGGCGCACCTAGAAGCTGCATGCCCAGCCACGACCACCGCTCTATGCCGAGCCCTGACCACGTGCTACAACTGCCTGGATCTACTGTCACAGCGCCACAGAAGAGCACCTATGAAAGGCCAAGCAGCCAACAGCTTTCATGGAGAAGCCGGCGCTAGGCAACTCGGATAGGGAAGCGTCGTCGCACACCTCTCCTACCACTGGTGGCTTCATGGACTGATTGTGCGAGCGGCAGCTCGCCACCGGCTGTATCTCAAGGGCGTGACGACGAGGAGTGGGGAGATGGACTCTGGCGGTCTGGCCGGCATGGAGCGTGCCCTGGCGTGTGGTGCATGGAGCGTGCCTTGGCGTGTGGCAACGATCGACCAACAGCGTGGCAACGCGCACGCAACCACAGCCCGGATAGGCTACGCTACTGGAGGCCACTAAGAAGTGAGAAGGGCTCCAGGGAGCACTATACGTCACTTGCTTCTGCATTGTCATCCTGCAGCTAGCTATGAGCAAGAGGATCATGCACATAGGCATGTTCAAATACACGTAGATCATGGATTAGCGTCAGCATCTCTATGAAATCCATTTGAACACCTGAAATTGATTGTATTTCCACTTCAATTTGTGTTGACGGCTAAGAAGTAATTGGGGAGTCGAAGATGGAACTAGAAGATCACGTGCAAAGATCAAAAGGAGCTCTTCCAACTCTTTGTTCAGCACGTCTCTCAATGAGATATGCCGATGTTCTAGGTAGCCTTGCCAATTCTAGGATTCTCCTGTTGGGCGATTCTCGGGAGGTGTTTATTGGTTTTTCGGATGAAAAACTAGTGTCAAATCAGCCTCATCGACCTGCTGTTCGGCACCGCCATTTAGATCTAACTCCACTGCGTATCTTGCCCATGTGCAGCCTAGGTGATCTAGCTCCTACCATGGATCACGAATACACGGCCGGACTGGGAGACCAACACTCGAACCCTTTATTACAACGTACTCCCTCCGTTCCGAAATAATCACATTCAAAAATTTTCCCGAAATAAGTGAAACCATCCGGCTCACGCCAGCTATCCCATCGGCGTGCCACAGGTGGGAAAGAAATACTCCCTCCGTCCCAAAATGAGTGTCGTTTTTTACTTTTAGACATCAGTCTTATTCAAATTTTTGTATAAATATCAACTATTTTGTTATGACTTATTTTATCATTAGAGATACTTTAATAATGATTTATTTATTTTATAATTTACATAAAATTTTTAAATAAGACGAACGGTCAAACACGATGTCTGAAAGCCAAAAACGTCATTCTTTTTGGGACGGAGAGAGTAAAATAGTTACTACTTCTGCATCTCTGTAAACGTTGCAGTGCTGCAATATTTGCCCAGCCACAAGTTTAGATGCATGTGGGAGGCTCTAAAAGCTGTTGTCCACTCGTTTTCCTCATTCACGTGATCATTTGGTCTTACTCGTGTGTTGCCGACGCGCCCGACGCTTCCGTATAAGGGCATTTTTGTAATTTAGCATGCAGCGTTGGTTTCCGTGCCCAGTCCTAAAAATGCAATTATTCTCGGATGGAGGGAGTAAAGATGTTGATATCATACCCACATCTACCATGCCCTTTGAGGAAGGCATGGCATGTCACTCTAACTCGTAACTACCTATGCCTTGAATGGTATGGTATGGCAAGGGGAAGCACCCCAATATATAAGCCTAGGTGAGCCATGAATAACTTGACAAGTGTCCATGCTCTAGAATATTCTTAGGTTCTACACTCTTCTACTTATCATATGAACCAAGATATGGAATCCTCCATAGAAATATCTCATACTCCTTTATGGTGGAGAAGATTCTAGAAGGTTCTCTTGTCTTCTTCAACACTCCATCTCCATGATAATTAATCTCCATATCTTTCTTGAAGTTTCTGGACTTGACTTTATATTTGCTATGAAGTTTACTCTAGAATAGTCCATGGCAAATATCTAGAATAGTCCATGGCAAATAGTCCATGGCTATTTATATAGGCTAGAACGAAATCTCATGGCTTGTAGATATAATTTAAAACAATTATGATTCTATCTCTTACAAATCTCTAATATTCAATCTGTATACGTCAATGAACTAGTAGGATACACATCAAATACATTAAGGAAGCCAGACTCTATCTCCATGTTTGAGAGAGAAAGAGGGAGCAAGATGAAGAAAAGTTAGTATAAAGAGTGCATGAGATTATGTGCAAGTGATAACTGAGAGTATTGCTATAGTTGATACTTTTTACCTAGTTTAGAGATGAGTAGTATCATAAAGGAATAAACATAGGTTCAATTTTAAAAAGATAATGAATAGATTTACTTTAAAAGTGACTTACTAAAAACTAATTCAATACCTTGTTTGATACAAATTTGGGTTCCTATATAAAAAATTCAGGAAGAGAAAAGATTTTAAAATCACCACGTGTCCAGGTTGGGAGCATTGTACTATACTACTATTGTGACCTTTTATCCTAATCTTGACATGCTTAGTATGGATCGCTGTGAAGATGACATTATAGCCCATATAAGAAAAACTTAAGGTTGAGCTAGATGACCATGTGTTGTATAATAAATTTCCAAATTATGTGGACCTATATCTGCCATCCGCTTCCAAGGAGAGAGAAAAAAATATTCCAAGTTTGAAAGTTTTAGAGAAGTATAAGTTTTCGTTTGAGTTGCACGAAAATTCTATACTTGTTTCTTTGTCACTTTTCTTTTGCATTTATTTCAGGGTCTATAAAAAGTTAAACAAATCTTGGGAGGTGTGTGTTTATTTAAGTAATAATGACAAGCTTCAACAGGTTGTGTGGGCTATGTCCTCTGCCAACGGCTTCTCAGTTTGTTTTACAACTCGCAACCTGAATATATGTAACTTTTTTGGCAAGCTTTGTTAACGGTATTGCAACAATAGGTGAAACTCACATTGATATTATAAACAAGTCAAATTGAAAAACATCTGACAGTCAAAAGAAGTAGGAATGCTATGATACCACCGAGTAATGTGAAGAGCCACTTATGGGTCTTCATAAATGCAATGGTTTACTGATGCTACATTTGATTCTTATACATTGATAATTGCAGCCATTCAGCTAGTTAGTGGGTATTATTTTAATACTTGTAGACTGTTTTTGAGCAATATTATATTTGCTCTAATGCATCGCTTCCTCCCAAGCCAATGGAGCCGATGCGGTGTCTACGATTGATTGCATCAAGTTGATTGATCGTTGATCGCGGATGGTGTGGCTAAAGCACCGACGCCAAGCTTCTCAACGCGCCCCCTGTCTTCTTAGGCTGCACTATCAGAAGTCAGCACTCAGAAGGTCTTTCGAGTCTCGACCTGTGTAAGAGTGTCACTGAGATCAAGGCGCCATCATGTTTGCTCTCTGATCGACCATTCTTCTCGAAATAGATGGACCGACAATTTCATTATCTAGAAACAACAGAGCTCCTTTATAGTATAGATAAAATAAATAATAGAGCTCCAATTTATCTCACGTCATCTAAATACACACGCATACATGTCTCAACAAAAAATAATCCTGCCTTCTTAGAATTTGTTTGAGATGACATCATAAATTTGTATATGCTCTCCCATGCACGACCAATGCAGGCAACACTCGTCGGTAGTCCTGCAATAAAGTTACACTCCAGTACTCCACATAGATAACAGTAGTAAACAGGGTCATCATTGTCTACAACGCTATGTGTGCTCTACAACTTGCTTTTTCCAAATCCACGGCTATCTCTCTCACGTCATTTGCATGTGCTTTTTCCCAAGCATATACTTTCATGTTTCATCCTAGCTACCGCCCCGTTCTTGCAACGCGCATCCCATTAGCTGTTTCCCCTTTTTGTTAGACGAAACTACCATAGCTTCTACAAGTTTTAATATATCTCTGCGAAACCACTACCTCATGAGATTCAGAGATGTGCTGTGCTGACATGACAGCCAAGGCAGTACTCTAACGTGGAGCACCTTAGAAAGCTCGCACAAAATGATGAAATCAACATTTACAATGTCATAAGGTTACACTAAACTACAACTCCACGTTTTCGCCAGGCCGCTGAGATGATGGATCACATTATCCTGAGGTGTCTTTAGTAGAGAGGTGTGGGCAACTTGTCTGCGAAGGTTCCTCCTTCACGACCTTGTCGCCGTCCAGGAGGAGGGAGTCATGCTGTGGTGGACTGACTCCAGGAAGCGCCTGCCCAAGGAGATCCGCCGGGGGTTCGACTCCTTTTTCTTCATTATCTGTTGGCTCCTGTGGAAGGATAGGAATGCACGAACCTTCAACAGAGTTGCTTCATCGCCGGCGCAGATGATGGAGATCATTGAGCAGGAGGTTTCTCTGTGGTGCGCTGCTGAGTACAAGCACCTAGGGGCACTTGATGCGCGTCGTCGTTCAGACTAAGTTGTTAGTCGCTTTAGGTCGCTCATTTAGTTTTGGGTTTGTCTGTGTGGCAGGTTACTGATGGTTTGCTTAACCATCAGTCATGTTTTATGATGTATTTTGTGATGTTCTCGTAATATACATATAATGTTCACGTATTACATGATATTTTATAATGTTGTGATGTTCACGTAGTACGCATGTGATGTTTTGCGATGTTTTTTGTGATGTTCAAGTGACACATGTGATGTTCTGTTATGTTCTATGGTGTATTTTAATGTTCTGTGATGTTCTCAGGCAGCTGCTAAAATACATGTGATGTTCTGTGATGTATTTTATAATGTAAAAATTGACTGACAAGAAAACAAAATATCGGGCAACTGCATTTGAGTAAATCTCTTTAGTTTTCATGTAATCACAACCACTTGCGAGTTCGGCGGGTTTCGGTAATCTTCGGTTTACCGTATCCCTTGGTTTCTGTGACAAAACTTCTCTCCTGCTTAATGATATACGTGTCGATGCACGATCTTGAAAAAAAGACTCCACATTTTCAAAAAAAAAACAGCTCCACGACACCATAAAAATTTGGAACTCAAGAGTGGCTTCTCAGCGACTGCTCTAAAGCTGAGCGGTAATCTGGGACTGGGAGAGCAACGCCTGCAAGTCCTCTGTTTTGTGACCACGTCTTCAGTTTTCCAAGAATCAGATAATTTGAACTCAGATCATTATACCAATTTATACATGATCACAAAATGCTGTTGCTCCCATCACTATGCTACTGACGGCATCCCGCATCTGCAGAACCTATGCATGCCGTATACGTACACAGACAGAATCACAGGTTTCGGTCGGGAATAAGAGGAATTTGGGCACCAATCTGCATTCTTCTACCCAACTGCATCCACAGACGCATGCCTTCTCCCTCATCCCTCGTGCCGCCGCCTTGCACCACCGATCAACGTCGGCGCCTAGTGATTTCATGACTTCCTTTTTCGCGACGGTGCGTATTTCATTAAGCAGAAACAGGGTTGTATACAGAGAAACACCTCAAAGTCCATTCCATGACTTTCTGGATGCCTGCGACTACGACCGGAGCTTCTGGCTTCTAGCGGTGCGGCGTTGGCTCGACTGTTTTTTCGCCCGCCCGAGTGCGGTTTGGGGGACGTTGGGTCATATGGGACTAAGGCTGGACGAAAAACTCAAAGCTCGTTAGCTCGCTCGGCTCGTGGCTGGCTCGACTCAGCTCGGCTCGGCTCGTTATGATAACGAGCCGAGCCGAGCCAGGATTTAGCTCGTTAGCTATAACGAGCCAACTCGAGCTGGCTAGTGAGCCGTTCGCGAGCTAAACGAGCCGTAGTTTTAGGGAAAAAGTCATCATAACTTATATTGGTTTGGTATTACTTTCATATCTTGCACATCACAAATGGATGATATGTTAGCTCATATGAATATTTTATTCGATTTAAGGTTATTGAATATATTATTTTTATATTATTAATATTCTTAAGCTTTAGATAAATGAAAATATTATATTTTATGTATTTTTTATACTTGGCTCGCAAGCCTAACGAGTCAGCTCGAGCTCATAACGAGCCGAGCCGAGCTGACTTTCTGACTCGTTAAAATAACGAGCCGAGTCGAGCTGGCTCGTTATCCTAACGAGTCAGAACGAGCCGAGCCGAGCCGAGCCGAGCCAGCTCGGCTCGTTATCCAGCCTTATATAGGACGTGTGTGATCGACGCGTGTCAGCAGAGCAATCCGGTGTTGCACGTCTTCGATGGTGCGTAGAATTTTCTTTCTAGTGCCACCACCTACCGCCGCCGCCACGCCTGGACTGCTCGTCCGCTCTAAACTGTGGTCCGTGGACTTGCCGTTCATTTCTTCACAGCGGCAGCGTGACAACGAGAGCAATCAAAGCCGAAAGCAATGGAGGCGGCGGGGAAGAGCGTGTGCGTGACCGGCGCCGGCGGCTTCATCGCGTCGTGGCTGGTGAAGCTCCTCCTCTCCCGAGGCCAATACGCGGTCCGCGGCACCGTGCGCGACCCTGGTAAGGCTCGCAGACCTCCCTCATGGATCCGTCGCGATCCCTGGTTTCTTAGCTTCACGGCGGCGATTCTTGTGTATATGAGTATATCCAATTAATCTCAAGTTTGATAAAAATATATACTGTACAAAATTATACTGATGTTTATAATACCAAATAGGTATCATTAAATTAATCATGCTGTCGGTACCAATAGTATAGGGGTACCCACGTTCATCAATAATAAAAACAAAAGCGACTAAATCACGGCAGAGCACAGCTCACTTTAAAACGCACGACAGGTCTGCCCCGTACGAGACCGGCTCGACGGGATGCCTCGACCGCATCCCATCTCCGACTCGTACGAGGCCCCCTCGACGGGAGACCTCGACCGCGTCCCGCACGACAAGGCACCTCGACCGAACTCCGACTCGCGTGAGCCCGGGCCGAGGCGCCCGACCCCCTCCCTTTACCTACCCCAGGACAAAAGCCTTAGCATTTAATGCAATTACCTACTACCACCTACCGGCATGGCTGCGCGCGTGGTCGACGTGGGAACAATACCAGTGTCAGTCCTCACTGTTTTACCGCCCATCCCGTGATGAGAGGTGAAAAACGTCACTGTACCCACCTTACCGCACACTGTACGTCACCAGTTACCCTCGAGGGAGGATACGACAAAGTCCGTACACCGCGATTTCAGGGATTCAGACTTATCCGATCAGCCTCGACCCAGCCTCGACCCGGCCTCGACCCAGACTCGACGCCTAACACAGCGCAACAGGGAAGGAAGGACGGCATGGCACGGCGCTCCGGGTCATTTCGGCGTCTCGTCCTCTGTAACACCATGGCATCCAGGGATGGCCTCCCATTTCTAGGGCACGTCGCTACAGTCACCTCGACAGTAATCGACGAAACATCATCTCAAGGCATCCGTTGCCCTGGCCTCCTCTCGTCCTATAAAAGGGTAGGCCAGGGCTCTGGGGAAGACAACGAAGAACAAGCCATACACAAGATATCGATCAACATCTCAAGCAATCATCTTGTATCTTCTTTTTCTCCTCTTTGAGACCTGGGCTCACCACCCTCTCTCGCAAGCTTGTAACCCCTACGCAAGCACCTCGGTGCAAGGAAATACAACATCTCCTCTCCCCCGCTGGACGTAGGGCCTTCTCTTGCCCGAACCAGGATAAATCCCCGTGTGTTCTCCTTGCATCACCATCCAGGAAAGGGACACACAGCATTTACTCGTTGGTCTAGGACCCCCTCGGGTCCGAACACCGACAGTTGGCGCGCCAGGTAGGGGATCGCTGCGTGCCAACGTCGCTTTCCCGCCTTTTTTCTGGATGGCTGACACCAATCGTCCTATTCCGTTGGCCACGGTGATCTGGTTCGGGAGTTTAGAGTTCATGTCACTTGGCTACGGCTACGACATGGTCCTACTCCCACCCAGGCACCCAACTGACGAGGATTACGAGCTTTCCCAGCCTGGGGGAGCGATCCGCCGGTATCGTCGTTCAAGGCAGGCGCGAGCCGCCCGACGACAACGAGCCCGGCGTAACCGCCGTCTTCATCTCGCGGAGGGTGACGGGATCCCCCGGTTCGGCACCCCTCAGCCGGACGCCAACCCAGACTCCCTCATTGAAGGTCTGGGGAGGATCAGCTTAGCCGAGGGTGACATGCCGACGGAGAATCCTGCCGCTCCTCCGTCCGGTGAGACACCGCTACCCGGAGCACCCATTCCAGCATGGACAGCCACATCTCCTTCACCGTTCCCGTTTGGGCTAGATTCGACTGCCCAGGTGTACGCTTCTTCCGTGAGCACTTGCATGAGTGCTTATGAGGAACTCCCCGGGCACCATCTACGCTCCACTCTGGACCTCGTCGCGTCCACGCGGGCTTCTGATTATCTGGACTCTACCAAGACACCAGAAACAGAATCTCGTGTGACCGCTTCCCCACGCTGCAACCCTAGTGGCGATCCGCAACGGCCATGCATTCCCCCGTCGTACTATTATTTCGGCGCCCCTGACTCCGACTCGGCTGATGACACCTACGATCCGACCCGCGAGTGCTTCAACGTCGATGTTGAAAGCGCGTCGGATCCGCAGGAAGAAGAGCCGGTCGGAGGAAGACACACGCCTCCACACGTCGAGCTCCCTGCCGAACGGGATGAAGCTCAACTCCTTGCGGATCAAGGGGTGCAGCTCGAGCAAATCCGCGAGTTGCAGGGAAGGCTCGACGAGGAACGGGAAAGCCTGCGTCTGCTTCAACAAACCCTCGAGCGTGAGCGTGCGGAACGCGCACTTGGCGGGAGAGCTCGAGAGAGAGCTCGCGACGTCAACCGTCGCATCGACGAGGACCGGGTAACCAACCCCCCGGTCTTGGCTCGAGCCAGCCAGAACGTCGTCGCCGCCGCCATGCTCCTCCGCAATATGCCCGAGCCATCAAACCCCGATGCTCGTCGGGCTCGAGATGAGATCCGAGAACTCCTCGAGACCGCTGCCCTGCAGCAGGCCGAGAGCTCCGCCTCGAGGCGACGCGAGCCCGCCTCGGAGCGGCTCGCAGAGCCCTCTCGACAGGAGAGGGAGGCCTCAGTTCACCCCGAACCTCCCCGACGGATTCGAATGGCTCCCGCCCCCGAGCACATGACTCACGACCAGGGGCCTCGAGACACCCGTGGCAACATCGTCGAGCGCCGCACGCGCAAGCACGGTGACGGTGTGGCTCGAGGTTACCACGTGCATAGGGGCGGGTGCTACGACAGCTCGGAGGACCGCAGTCCTTCACCCGAGCCTCCGGGCCCTCGGGTCTTCAGCAAGGCGATCCGCGAAACGATACTGCCGGCGCGGTTCCGCCCTCCCACGACTCTTGCCAAGTACAACGACGAGACCAAACCCGAACTTTGACTCGCCGACTTCCGCTTGGCATGTCAGCTGGGCGGGGCCACCGACGACCGAGTCATCATCCGACAGCTCCCCCTGTTCCTCTCCGACACCGCTCGAGCCTGGCTCGAGGATCTTCCGCCCCAGCAGATCCACGACTGGGGTGATCTCGTGAGGGTGTTCGAGGGAAACTTCAAGGGAACTTACATGCGCCCCGGCAATTCGTGGGACCTCCGGAGTTGTAAATAGAAGCCGGGTGAGTCCCTCCGGGACTACATCCGGCGCTTCTCCAGGCAACGCACCGAACTCCCCAACGTCACCGACTCCGACGTCATTATGGCTTTTCTCTCTGGTACCACTTGCAAAGAGCTGGTCCGAGAGTTGGGCCGCCATACCCCACTCACTGCCAACGGATTGATGGACATCGTCACCAACTTCGCCGCCGGCGAGGAGGCGGTTGGTGCCATCTTCGGCGGTGAGCAGGACAAAGGGAAGCAGAAGGCTGACGATCCCGCGAGCTCCACCCGGGGCTCCAAGAGGAACAACCGAAAGAAGAAGAAAGGCCAGCAGGGCAAGCCTGAGGCTCCGGCCGATGAGCTTGTCGCCGCTACCGAGCGCAAGAAGCCTCGAGGCCCTCCCGGTGGGGGCATTTTCGACAAAATGCTCAAAGAGCCGTGTCCCTACCACAAGGGACCCACTAACCATAACCTCGAGGATTGTCACATACTCCGCAGGTACTTCGAGGGTGCAGGCGGCAAAAACACCGACAAGAAGGAGGACCCCAAGGGTGATGACAAGGATGAGGGATTCCCCAAGATCCACGACTACTTCATGATCTACGGAGGACCCTCGACCCGCCTCTCGGCTCGCCAACGCAAGCGAGAGCGACGAGAGGTTTTCTCCGTACAAACGGCGGTCCCTCGTTTCCTTGACTGGTCTGCGGTGTCCATCACTTTCGACCGTGATGATCATCCTGACTACGTCCCCAATCCGGGGGTCTACCCTCTTGTTGTTGATCCCATCATCGCCAACACACGCCTCACCAAAGTACTCATGGACGGCGGAAGCAGCCTCAACATCATCTACTCCCAGACCCTCGACCTCCTGGGGGTCGAGAGAGCGCGCCTCCAACCTAGCGTCGGGGGCTTCCACGGAGTTGTGCCAGGGAAGCGGGCGGAACCCCTCGGACGGGTCGATCTGCCCGTTTGTTTTGGCACATCGGCCAACTTCAGAAAGGAGACCCTCACCTTCGAGGTGGTCGGATTTCGTGGGACGTACCACGCCATCCTCGGGCGCCCGTGCTACGCCAAGTTCATGGCTGTGCCAAACTACACCTACCTCAAGCTCAAGATGCCGGGTCCAAACGGTGTCATCACCGTGGGGCCCTCATACGAGCACGCCTATGAATGCGACGTCGAGTGCGTCGAGCACGGCGAGGCCGTTTTGGAGTCGGTGGCTTTGGCCGCGGACCTCGACGGTCTCGCGAACGAGGTTCCCGACCCGAAGCGCCATGCCGGCAGCTTCGAGCCCGCGGAAGACGTCAAGCTCGTACCCCTCGACCCCGCTGATCCCAACGGGAAGGCGCTGAACATCAGCGCCACCCTCGATCCAAAATAGGAAGCCGTGCTTGTCGACTTTCTCCGCGTAAACATCGACATCTTTGCGTGGAGTCCCTCGGATATGCCGGGCATACCCAGGGAAGTCGCCGAGCACGCCTTGGAGATCCGGGCCGGATCCAAACCGGTGAAGCAACGCCTGCGCCGCTTCGACGAGGAAAAGCGCAGGGTCATCGGCGAGGAGATCCACAAGCTGTTGGAGGCCGGATTCATCAAGGAGGTTCATCATCCTGAGTGGCTAGCTAATCTTGTGTTAGTTAAGAAAAAGAGTGGGAAATGGAGGATGTGTGTAGACTATACTAGTTTGAATAAAGCATGTCCGAAAGTTCCCTTCCCTTTGCCACGCATTGATCAAATCGTTGATTCCACTGTGGGATGTGAAACTCTCTCGTTCTTGGATGCCTACTCCGGTTACCATCAGATCAAAATGAAGGAGTCCGACCAGCTCGCGACTTCAGTCATCACCCCATTCGGCATGTATTGCTATATTACGATGCCCTTCGGTCTCCGGAACGCAGGAGCCACGTACCAACGGTGCATGCAGCATGTCTTTGGGGAACACATCGGGTCGACGGTCGAGGCTTATGTCGACGACATCGTTGTCAAGACAAAACAAGCCGACGGTCTGGTCAGTGACCTCGACGTAGCGTTTAAATGCCTCCGGGCAAAAAGCATCAAACTTAACCCTGAGAAATGCGTCTTTGGTGTCCCTCGAGGCATGCTTTTAGGATTCATCGTATCCAAACGCGGCGTCGAGGCCAACCCCGAGAAAATCTCTGCCATAACAAAGATGGGCACCATCCGAGATCTGAAAGGTGTACAGAGGGTCACTGGTTGCCTTGCAGCGCTCAGCCGCTTCATTTCACACCTCGGAGAAAAGGCGCTCCCTCTATACCGTCTCCTAAAGAAATCACAGCATTTTTCATGGACCCTCGAGGCTGAGGAAGCTCTCACAAAACTCAAGGCCACGCTCTCTAACTCACCCATTCTCGTCCCTCCGACCCCGGGGGAACCACTCCTATTGTACGTCGCTGCGACGTCACAAGTAGTCAGTTCGGTCCTGGTGGTCGAATGGGCCGAAGAGGCACATACCTTGCTTGTCCAGAGACCGGTCTATTTCATCAGCGAGGTGCTCTCAGAAACTAAGGTTCGATACCCACAAATTCAGAAACTGCTATACGCCGTCGTCCTGACACGGCGCAAGCTCCGACACTACTTCGAGGGCCACCCGGTTACTGTGGTTTCTTCTTTCCCCTTGGGAGAGATAGCCCGGAACCGGGAAGCCTCGGGTAGGATTGCCAAATGGGCGGTTGAACTCATGGGCGAGACCCTGTCCTACGCACCACGAAAGGCTATCAAGTCACAGGTGTTAGCCGATTTTTTGGCTGAATGGACCGACACCCAACTCCCTCCCGCACAGCTCCAGGCCGAGCTCTGGACCATGTACTTCGACGGGTCATTGATGAAAACAGGAGCAGGCGCGGGCTTGCTCTTCATCTCGCCCCTCGGGGTTCACATGCGCTATGTCATCCGGCTTCATTTTCCTGTGTCAAACAACGTCGCTGAATACGAGGCACTCGTCACGGGGCTGAGAATTGCCATCGAGCTCGGGGTCCGACACCTTGATGTTCGAGGCGACTCCCAGCTCGTGATCGACCAGGTCATGAAGAGCACGAGTTGCCGTGACCCCAAGATGGAAGCCTACTGCCAGGAAGTACGGCGCCTCGAGGATAGGTTTCACGGCCTCGAGCTCAACCACATCTCGCGCAGATATAATGAGGCTGCCGACGAACTGGCGAAAATTACGTCGAGTCGAACTACGGTTCCACCAGACGTCTTCACGAGAGATCTCCAGCAGCCATCCGTCGACCTTAGGCCAGACGGAGGGGTCGACGGGACGTTGGTCGACCCCCCTTCTGAGGCAGAAGCCTCCTCGACCGGGGCTGAAGCCCTACAGGTAGAAGGATCGACCCCGCCATCTGACCTCGAGCTTGACTGGCGCGCTTCGTACCTCGACTACCTTATCCAAGGGGACCTCCCCTCGAATAAGACCGAGGCTCGACGGATCGCTCGCCGAGCCAAAACTTTTGTGATCATTGGCGACAGTAGGGAGCTGTACCGCCGCAGCCCTACTGGTGTCCTTCAGCGCTGCATCACAAACGGGGAAGGCAGAGGCCTGCTCAGCGATTTGCACTCGGGGGCTTGCGGTCACCACGCAGCACCTCGAACCCTCGTCGGAAACGCTTTCCGACAAGGATTTTACTGGCCAACCGCAGTCTCTGACGCTATCAAGCTAGTACGCTCCTGCAAGGGTTGTCAGTACTACGCGAGACAAACACATCTTCCGGCACACGCCCTGCAAACCATCCCCATCACATGGCCGTTTGCCGTTTGGGGGCTCGACCTTGTCGGACCGCTGAAAAGAACGACTGGCGGCTTCACCCACTTGCTCGTCGCAATTGACAAGTTCTCCAAGTGGATCGAGGCCCGCCCTATCACCAGCATCAGGTCCGAACAAGCTGTGCTATTCTTCACCGACATCATTCATCGCTTTGGGATCCCCAACTGTATCATCACGGACAACGGCACCCAGTTCACTGGTAAAAGGTTTCTGGATTTCTGCGACCACCATCACATTCGCGTGCTCTGGTCGGCCGTGGCTCATCCAAAAACAAATGGCCAAGTAGAACGTGCCAATGGCATGCTCCTACAAGGCCTGAAACCCAGAATTTTTGACAAGCTAAACAAGCATGGCAAAAGATGGGCCGCCGAGCTGCCCTCGGTCCTGTGGAGCCTAAGAACAACGCTGAGCCGAGCCACGGGGTTCACTCCGTTCTTCTTAGTCTATGGTTCTGAGGCAGTCCTCCCAACCGATATTGAATACGGGTCCCCAAGATTGAAGGCTTACAACGAAAGAAACAATGACGTCGCAAGAGAGGACGCCCTCGACCAACTCAAGGAGGCCCGAGATGTGGCTTTGTTGCATTCTGCCAGGTACCAGCAGGGTCTCCGACGCTACCACGACAGACACGTCCGCAAGCGTGACCTCAACGTCGGCGATCTGGTGCTACGACGGAACCAGAACACCAAGGGACGCCACAAGCTCACGCCGCCATGGGAAGGACCGTACATCATCGCAGAAGTACTGAAGCCGGGCACCTACAAGCTATCCAACGAGAAGGGTGAAATCTTCACCAACGCTTGGAACATTGAACAGCTACGTCGCTTTTTTCCGTAGAAAGCCTCGAGGCTCTGTATTTTCTTTTTTCATTAATAAAGAATACAGCAATGTTAAAACTTTCGTTTCACGATGAGGAAGGATCGACTCTGCACTACCAGAATCGACCCCTCCCTCGGAGGCTACAGGGGGGAACCCCCAGTTCCCGGAAAAACTTGCGCTCTTTTTTAAATTTAAGAACCGCTTCTTAGATCAACGGCGCTGTAAGAGCACTCCAAGGATCGAAAGGACCCTCGAGCCGGGAGTATCACCTACGCCTTCGGGGCTATGGTGCCTCCACTCACTCCTTACGCCTCCTAGAGATGCAAATTCACGCTAGGGAGACCTAAACGACGGTTCCTAACTTTGAAAGAGATTACACTCCCTGCCGCTTAGATCAGGTTCTCACACGATCCGCGAGGCCGCAAGAGCACCCTAAAGCTCGAGGGCAGTCGAGCCGCGAGATCACTTACGCCTCTGAGGCTACGGTACCTCCACTCGCTCCCCTACGCCAAAGGGCGCGACTGCGTGTCAAGTAAATCGTACGAGAGCACAATCCAAGCAATAAGGGTAGATCGAATAGAACTAAATTAACCACGAACCGATTTATGTTTTGAGTTCTTAAGGCCCCTAAGGCCACCACAACCGAAAATCAAAATAACTAACTTGTTACATGGGCCTCCGTGCCCAGATTTGGCTCACAGGCCTTCGTCGTCAGCAGGCGGGACCACCTCAGGTTCAAAGAGCGAGGCCAGACGGCTCCTAGGCCCCTCGGCGGCTTCGATCAGCCCCAGGCAGGTGTTCTCATTGTCCTCGTCCGTCTGCTCCGGGTCCGTGATGAAGCCGTCGGCAACGAGCTCCATGTCGAACACAAACCCCGAGCGGACGACGGCCAGTGCCCTCTTCACACCATGATGGAGGCTATCCCGTATCTTCTCCCGGGCAAAGCTACCTAGCGCCGCCACCCGACGGATGAAGGAACTCCCTGGAGCGTCTTCCCCGGTGTCGACGTCGGGCTCGACCCCCAGACCGTCGCACACCGTGGTGATCGCGCCTTCGAGCAGCTGGGTCCTCCGGGTCTCGGCTTCAAGGAGGCTTTGCAGGGAGTTGGCGGTCGAGTGGGCCTCCCGGTTCTCACTCTCCAGCTCTGGAATACGACAAAACAAAATTAGTACCTAATACGAGGCCTCGACGGCATGATTACAACAGTCATACTTACCCTCGATACGGGTCTTCAAGCCTACAACCTCATCGCGGAGCCCCCCGCACGTCTGCTCGAGCCCCAGGAGGGCGCTGTCCTTGTAACGGACGGTCGCCTTCAACGCCTCAATCTCCTGACGGGCGGTCTGGAACGCCGCGTCCCTCTCTTGGACGGCCCCGTTTAGCACCGCAACCTCGTCCTTCAGTGCGCTGAACCGGGCCGTCACCTGCCCGATTTGGACGTTGAGGAGGTCACGTTGACGGCCAACCTGGGAGACGTCCTCCTCGAGCTCCTTGACCCGCGCCGCCAGGGGCTCGAGGTCCCTGCGAGCCTGGGCAGCCTCTTCCCGGGCCTTGTCCACCTCGGTGCGCATTGTGGCTTCAGCCGCCCAAGCCTGGATCGCCTCCTCCTTCACCGTCGAGTAGGCGGTGCGCAGCTCCGCCATCTTAGCGGTCCGATCGGCGAGCCTCTTCTGGGTCTCCTCGACCAGGGCCCGTTGCCGGGACAGCGACGCCCACACGCCACTCTCACCTCGGATGAAGAGTGACTTGCGGCGGGAGCACTCCTTCAGTTCCTAATTCAAAAGAAACCAAAAAAGATAATGAAACCAAGGAAAAAAGACACTGAGAGCCACGAAAAAAGCTAACAGATTAATCGTACCTCGGTGGCATCCCGTATACCCCGCGAGACGGCGTCGGACGCCACGCGGAGTAGCCGATCGAGATGCTGGCGGACGCCCTCGAGATACTGCCAGCGGTGCACCTCATCCCTGTCATTCAGAGTGAGGATAGGCTCGGCATCGGGGTTCGCGGCGTCCCTGAACTGAAGGGACGGCCCCCCCACCTCGGGATCTCCTCCTCAGCCCGCGCTATCGCCAGCGCGGCGAAGTCAGGCCACGACGACGACGACGCGGCCGGGGCGTCTCCCGGCCCCGCCGAAGGGCCGGCCTCGTTGGCCTCGCCCGCAGCTCCCGCGGCCCCAGCGGACGTCGAGGCGTCAGCTTGACTCGTGGCCTCGCCCCCTTCGACCCCCATTATTTTCTTTCCTTTGTCTAGAGGGGCGTCGTCGAGGGCAACGACCACGGGCACCCGCCCTTCGGCGGTGACCGGCCCCTCGGCTACCGGCACCTCTGGAGCTGGCGCCTCCACCGTCGACGCCTCCGGGGCCGGCACCTCGCCCGTTGGCGGCTCGGGAACTGACGCTCCGACCAACGGCGCCCCCGCAACCGGCACCTCGACCTCCGGCGCCACCTCTTCCGGGGCGCCGGCAGGGAGCTCGATGACCTCGCCCTCCGCCGTGCCTATCGGCCGCGCCGGCAGGTCTTGCTGTGGCTGTGGCCCCTTCGCCGGTGCCACCTCTTGCTCCGGTGCCGACGCAACCTCCTCCACGGTTGCATCGGCACCCGCCCTTTCTGCGCCACTAACGGGCGCTTTACCCGTCGCGGCCTCGACGGTGGCCTCGGCCGAGGGCAGCGCCCTAGGCTCCGCCTCGACCGGACCAGGCGCCACTGCCGTCGCAGGGTCGGACCTTGCTGCGACGGGGTCGGGGCCGGCGACCGTCGAAGCACCTGCAGCCGCCTGCTGCTGTCGAAGGCGCTCCTTCGCGGCCTCGACCTCGCGGACCCAGGCCACATCCTATTCTG
Organism: Saccharum spontaneum; assembly: GCA_022457205.1. Lineage (NCBI taxonomy): Eukaryota > Viridiplantae > Streptophyta > Magnoliopsida > Poales > Poaceae > Saccharum > Saccharum spontaneum. The sequence continues at coordinate 49,245,427 of CM039615.1, read as the reverse complement.
CTGACCGGTTGAGGACGACGGCACTGGCCCGAAGGGACTTCACGGGGGTGGGCCCCATGAGCTCCGCCTTCCGCTTCAGCCTGCAAAGTAAAAAATAAGGTCAGCTGACGAATTCGAAAAAAGGCAAACCCCCCAAGCCCGAACACTCACCCGGAGATCGGCACCAAAGGCCTCGACCCGCGCGGTCCGAGCCGCCCGAGGCGGCGGGCGGCGGCCTCGCGGCTGCCCCACCCGCAGACCGGGCGCTCCGTGGGGCCCTCGCCGGCGCGCCACTGCGCGTTTTCTGCGCTTCCGAGGCCAGCTGGCCTCGGGTTCTCACGCCCGACGATGGCGCCGCCGCTGACGATGTCGGCGCCACCGTCCCGGCCCCCGCCCGAGCCTGCGGGGCCTAGGCTGGGGCAGACACCCCCGTCGACCCCGCGTGCTGGGTCGGGGGCAAGGCGGCCCCTCCCGCCGAGGGGCCCGCTTCCTTCTTCTCGTCCTTCTTCTTCTTCTTCTCCTCCTCGTCCTCCTCGACCTCCTCGACCACAACGACCGAGGAGGACGACCCTGCGATGGGCTCCAGCAGGGGGCGGATATCGGGGAGGCTCCCCAGCCCGGTTGCGGCCTCATACCGCGACAGGGCATCATCGTCCTCGCCGCTGCTGTCGTCGTCCTCCCCCAAGATGGTCTCGGAAGGCGACGGCTCCAGAGGAAGCCCATCGAGGGCCTGTTGGCGCCGGAGCTTCTTCCGCGCCTCTGCCTCCTTGGCCTTGCGAGCCGTCCGTTTCTTGGTCGACTCCTTTACTTGTTGCTGCTTCGAGGCATGCAGCCGTCGAGCCTCGCGGGCGGGCTGGTCCTCCGGCACCGGCGGCCGCGTCTCCCGCAGCGCCGACAAATCCTGCACGCCGGCATCAACCGGGTTAAGGGGATCCGAGGAACGAATCAAACCAAAACGAGCGTATCCTCTCAAAATACTTACCACGGGCTCGAACCCTTCAGTGGGCCTCATGGGGACCCGGTCGACCTCCTCCGCCTTGAACGTCCCGACCATCCGACGGGCTCGACGAAGTCCCTCCTCGAGGGTGAGGGCCTCGTGAGACATCCGGCTCCCCTCCAGAGGCGCCTCTGGAGTCATCTGGTCAAGGCGAAGGCGACGCCGGCACAGCGGCATCACTCTGCGGTGATGGAACGCCGTTGCCACCGCCGCCGCCGTCAAGCCTCGAAGGCGAAGCTGCTGCAGCGCCGCCAGCAGCGGGTCCAGGCGCGGCTTCTCGACCTCCGGCACCCCGTATCCCCAGCGATCCTCCCGGGCGGTCAGCACACGGCCGGTGTACCGCGGCAGCTGGTTGTCGTCGTTGCGGAGATAGAACCAGCCCTCGTGCCACCCGCTATTGGAGGAGATGAGTCGAGCCGGGATGTACTGATCCGCCCGGCTCGACCTCAACTGGAGAACGCAGCTTCCCACCCGCGCCGCGTAGAGAACTCCCTTCTCCTCCGCTCTCTTGGCGAAGAGCTCGCCATTGAAGAGGTGAAGCCACAGGTTCCACTGCGGCTCCACCCCGAGGTACCCTTCACAGACCTCCGCGAAGATGGCGGCCTGTGCGACGGCGTTGGGGGCAAGATGATGAAGCTCCACCCGGTAGTAGTGGAGAAGCGCGCGCATGAAGACCGACGAGGGAACGCCGAACCCCCGCTCGTGGAAGCACACGAAGCTCACCACGTATCCTTCCGGGGGCGCCGGCTCCCGGTGGGCCGGCGGCGGCGCAATCCACTCCGGCCGCGACCGGTTTGTCCTCGGCCGCAGCAGCCCGTCTTCGACCAGCTCCTCCAGCCTCCTCTCCGTCACCGAGGAAGTGGCCCAGTCTTCGGCGGGGAGGATTTGGCTCTTTCCGGCCATCGGCGCTGTCGGGAGGGGGATGAGCGAAGGGGGAGGCGGCGGCGGCAGCGGCGGTGTGGGCGGAAGGCGCAAGAAGGCTAGGGTTTCCTGAGGCTAAGGGATGGCAAGAGCGCAAAGAACCGGAGGGGAACACAGACCCCTGGGTCTCGCCTTTATAGGCTGGGAAGAAGTCCAACGGCCGCGCGAAAAGGTAGGAACAGTTTCCCGCAATAAATGCGCTCACCTAACCGTCCCCCACGTCTTACAGGAGCAAGGCACGTGGCCGTCCCTCACGCCGTAACTGAACGCCACGTCGCCCACTACCGCGCCGATCTCGCCCTAAAAAGGCGCACCTGGCTAACGGGCGGGGCGAGATCCACGGACGGATATTCCCAGATACCTATAACGGGTTTCGAGCCCAATATAAGTCTCGAGGGAACGGAAGCTGGCCCTCGACCTGGGTTCGACAGCTGCCCTCGAGCGACAGAGCAAGAGACGACCAGGGATGCGCCCGTACATGGCCAGGGCTCGAGCCACGCTCTCGAGGACGTATTCGAGGTCAAAGGGCGAGGTCGAAGCAGGAATCCCCTCGGGGGAGGCATCGAGCCCTCGGATCCTGTCGCAGGGAACCGATATCCGCACGACCACTCCTTGGCATCTTTGAAGAGCGCCTCCGGGCCACAAGCCGACTCCTAACGACTGGAGCACGGACTCTCACTCGAATCTCCCCGCTAGCAGCTCACCGGGGATCGCCGGACTCGCCCAAACAGGGTAGTACGACGTTCCCCACCCCTCCTCCTCCTCTCCGTAGGAGGAGCGTGAGGGCCGAACGACAAAAGACGGCAGGGACTCCGATCGACCTCGTGCGCACGAGGCTCGGGGGCTCGACCGCATCAACTACTCCCTGATAAAACATGCAAAAGACCTCGGAGGAGTCTTCTCAATACTCCACCAAGGCCTCGGGGGCTACACCCGGCGGGTGCGCTCGCGCGCCCCCACCAGAGAAGTCCCGAGGGCGCTCGGACGCCCCCGCTGGAAAAGTCAACGGCGCTACGACTCCAGTTCATCGGCAAAAAGCCTCTAGGAGAGTGAACATACACTCACCTAAAGGCTCGGGGGCTACTGTCGGTACCAATAGTATAGGGGTACCCACGTTCATCAATAATAAAAATAAAAGCGACTAAATCACGGCAGAGCACAGCCCACTTCAAAACGCACGACAGGTCCGCCCCGTACGAGACCGGCTCGACGGGATGCCTCGACCCCATCCCATCTCCGACTCGTACGAGGCCCCCTCGACGGGAGACCTCGACCGCGTCCCGCACAACAAGGCACCTCGACTGAACTCCGACTCGCGTGAGCCCGGGCCGAGGCGCCCGACCCCCTCCCTTTACCTACCCCAGGACAAAAGCCTTAGCATTTAATGCAATTACCTACTACCACCTACCGGCATGGCTGCGCGCGTGGTCGACGTGGGAACAATACCAGTGTCAGTCCTCACTGTTTTACCGCCCATCCCGTGATGGGAGGTGAAAAACGTCACTGTACCCACCTTACCGCACACTGTACGTCACCAGTTACCCTCGAGGGAGGATACGACAAAGTCCGTACACCGCGATTCCAGGGATTCGGACTTATCCGATCAGCCTCGACCCAGCCTCGACCCGTCCTCGACCCAGACTCGACGCCTAACACAGCGCAACAGGGAAGGAAGGACGGCATGGCACGGCGCTCCGGGTCATTTCGGCGTCTCGTCCTCTGTAACACCATGGCATCCAGGGATGGCCTCCTATTTCTAGGGCACGTCGCTACAGTCACCTCGACAGTAATCGACGAAACATCATCTCAAGGCATCCGTTGCCCTGGCCTCCTCTCGTCCTATAAAAGGGTAGGCCAGGGCTCTGGGGAAGACAACGAAGAACAAGCCATACACAAGATATCGATCAACATCTCAAGCAATCATCTTGTACCTTCTTTTTCTCCTCTTTGAGACCTGGGCTCACCACCCTCTCTCGCAAGCTTGTAACCCCTACGCAAGCACCTCGGTGCAAGGAAATACAACATCTCCTCTCCCCCGCTGGACGTAGGGCCTTCTCTTGCCCGAACCAGGATAAATCCCCGTGTGTTCTCCTTGCATCACCATCCAGGAAAGGGACACGCAGCATTTACTCGTTGGTCTAGGACCCCCTCGGATCCGAACACCGACACATGCTAAATAGTATTTTCTTAGTAAATAGCTAGAAAATGTGCACTTATTTTGGGACGAAGGACGGAGATAGTACGTCCTTAGATAGAATTCAATTTTTTCTTCCAATGAACAGATGCGTGCAGAGAGACAAGGGAATGTGCAAATCTTACTGGAATTTAGAAAGAAGCTCTTTAGGATCCAGATTCTTTTGTACAAAAAACAAGTACCGTGGTCCCTTAGTATTGTCCTGACTCCTGAGGATCCTTAGACTGTCCGCACTCATGGACCTCTATATTCATCCTCTATATGTCCTAGTCAGCAAGATTCTCTCCTCTATACTCTATCTACTCTATTCACTATGGGACCCACTTGTCACTTTATCTAAATATATCCATGTGTGATCTAGTTTTGAAGGATTTATTGAGACAAATTTAATGGTGCAATCAAAATTTAATTTAGATTTTTGGTTTGTGAGTTGTAGCATTTTTTTCCTTTGTTTAGCGAGTGGGGCCTGCCACTATTGAGTATAGAGTAAGCACAGTACTACTCTAAATATAGAGTGAGAGAAAGGATATAGTATCGTTTTAGAGTACCCAGTGCAGCAGTTTTTACTCTATATTCATACTCTAAAGTTTTAGAGTATCGTTTTAGAGTATCCACTGCGGCTAGTCTTAGGAGTTGCAAGGTCGGCTAAGTACTTCATGTTATAAAAATATATACTTGGATAGAGGAGGAACTGGGTATCATCTTGAAATTAGTAACCATTCGTACGATCAAACATGGAAAACTACAGCAAAGTATCTGATGTAGAAAAAGAAGTTTACTTCCGTTTGGTGAAAATACTGTGAAACAGAATTCTTATTGTTTCTAACCTGAAAATGAAATATAACCTCAAATAACTGCAGGGAGAGTTCAAAAGTTTCTAGAGTAATATACATGTTTTATATCAAGTACACGCTGGGGATACCTACACTTCTTTGCATTAAAATGAAGTTACAAGTTTAAATATGGAAGTTGAAACAGAAAAAATAAAGGAAAAGAACACTCACAGCTGGCTCAAGAAAATTCATGGCCTGATTAAATAAAAGCTGAATGAGTATCTTTTTTTTTGTTATATGATGGACCAAGAAATTTGTTATATATGTGATGAAGATATATCCTGTTTGTGCTCTAGGTGCTAGCAAGAATGCTCATCTCAAAGCGCTGGAAGGAGCTGGGGAAAGGTTGCAGCTTCTTAAGGCTGATTTGTTGGACTACAACAGTGTTGCATTAGCAATTGCTGGCTGTGAGGGTGTCTTCCATGTAGCTAGCCCTGTCCCTTCCAGTCGGTCCTCCAACCCTGAGGTGAATTTGTCAAGAACATCTATTTCATATTTTGTTTCCTTAAGTTTTGACCTCAAATAAGGAGGTACAGATGGTTGGATGCAGTTATTTCATAGACTGCTACCAATGCTATTGCTGGCAAGGCTTTGCTTGCTAAGCTTTTAATTCTAACTTAGAAATATGGAATTTTCTTAAGCATATAGTTTCATAAAAAGAAAACTTTTCTGAATTCCTTCAGGTTATCATTAGTTCTTATGAGACATGCTGGATTCATTGACTATCGAAAAACAGGCGTCAGATGGGTAACATTTCGACCATCCCTTCAGGGTATCGGTGTTTAACTATGACTCAATTAATGGCAACAGAGAATGATTTATCTCTTCTGCTCTGCACGGCATACCTATCTGGTGCCATGCCCATGTCACCTGTTATATATTGTTCGCTTTTGTTTGTCCAGTGTTACTACTATGTAATTATACAAAGAATTTTTTTTTGCGAAGAAGAAACTGGTTAATTTTTTTAGAAAGGATGGCAAAAGCTTTGCCTCGACTTTTATTAGACGATGAAAGAAAAAATGCAAGTGTCAGCCTAGTTTTTTGAATGAAAACTGGGCAAAAAAACTATACAATTTAGGAGAGTGCTCCACTCATCCTGCACAACTCTGGTACAATGACTGGACAGCTGTCAAACAATTGGTTAATTTATTAATGAACACGTAACATGATGGTTGTCCCTTTGTGCCTTTCACCAAATATTTCTGATTTACAGGTGGAGGTCATAGGTCCTGCTGTAACAGGTACAATCAATGTGTTGAAGGCTTGCTATGAGGCAAAAGTTAGGCGAGTTGTGGTGGTGTCTTCATGTGCAGCTGTGTTCGCTAATCCTAATTGGCCTAAGGGTAGGATCTTTGATGAAGACTGCTGGTCAGATGAAGATTACTGCAGGAAGAATGAGGTGATACAGTTGTCCTTTAGTAAGCAATGGCGTTGTTTGTGCAAATATTGACATAACATAGAAAGTAAATAATTATCTTGTCCTATTGCAGTTGGCTTCTTGCATGGCAGTTCAAACTTCTCTAACTTTCTTTTTAGCCAAATTGGAGGCTGAACTGATTAGCACAGCTTTATATCTAGGATGCATTCTTAATTTGCAGTGAGCCTATTATTTGCTATTTTAATATATGGTGAAAACCTACTGTTCATGAAATACGTTGTAATTTTTCTCATTGCACTTCCAAAAGGGAAGCAATTGTTAACAGTTGGTTTGCTCTATCATATCACGTCCTTGTATCTAACCACAAAAATTGTTGCTGAATTGTTGTTTTGTGTTTGTTCATCACATAAACTTCCGGTTTGGCTTTCCTGAATAGATATTTCACCATCCTGCAGGATTGGTATTTCCTTTCCAAAACACTGGCGGAACGTGAGGCTTTTGCTTATGCAGCAAAAACAGGGTTGGACGTTGTAACTATTTGCCCGTCATATGTATTTGGACCCTTGATGAAGCCTATAGTAAATTCGAGCAGTAAAGTCATCCTTAATTATTTTAAAGGTAGGGTAGGTGCATGTTATCTTAGTTTTTCTACTGGTTTGCATTCAGTTATACAATTAAAATGACAATCTTGTCAATAGTGTTTCTCTATTGCTTGTTTCTGATTATTCATAAAGCATACTAATCAATTGCTACAAAATACTTTATCTACTTAAGAACAAGCTTTCAGTTAACCTACTTAATTTAGCCATTTAGTTATTTTTTAAGTACATACATTTCTTCTGCAGGAGATCCGGAGACTGTTGAAAATAGACTCAGAAATATGGTGGATGTTCGTGATGTTGCTGATGCTCTTCTTCTGGCTTGCGAAAAATCAGAAGCGTCTGGACGATACATCTGCAGTTCACATCCATTAAAGGTTTCTGATATGATAAACATATTGAAGACCTTATATCCAACTTACAATTATCCCAAAAAGTAAGTCTCACCCTCTGAAATAGTTTCGGTGTCTATAAGCATTCAGTTTTATTCCTCTCTTAACTTTCACAGCTGATTTTTATGGAATGGCCTTACAAGAGAAGGACGATGCTAAAATGTAGCTGATTTAACAAACAATAAAATTATACCGGTTTTCATGTTATGATACTTCTTGAATTCCTTGTGTAACCACACCATTAGGTAAGTAGAGGTGGCTACTGATACTGAACAAAGCCTTTTGATGTGAGCACGACATTCATATCGACTAAATTAAATACTTCCATGCATGCATAGAATTTTGCGAGATCATTACATTTTAGCTATGTATGAAAGTATTGATGAACTGAGGAATTCTTGTTCATAATAAATTGTTCTTCCGTAGTTTTGCACTCTCTTGACTTGGTTGGAACTTATCTTTTCGTATCTCGATGTTTTGTAGTTTTGTGGAAGTGGATGACGACTCTGTATTCAGTTCTGAGAAATTGCAGAAGCTAGGGTGGACCATCAGGCCTATAGAGGAAACCCTCCGTGACACTGTTGAATCCTACAAAGCATTTGGCATCCTGAATTGAACATCCAACTGGGACTGTTCCATCTTGTTGTTACCTCCGAACTCTCTCTAGATATAATGTAGACAGTGAAACAACAGTTCCACAGGCGCAATCCCTATCTGGTACAATAACGACATTGGGACAGAACAAATCTGAATTTTTCAATATTATATCTGGGTTCCGGACTACTGTCTCGTCTCGGTCCCATAATATTGACCTTTTTAGACTTCTACACTTGTCCGGATTGGTTGTCATTCTCATTTCCTATTATACTTTTTTGTTTTGGGTCTCTATTTTTCTCATTCTCATTTTCGTGCACTGCACTTTCTTGGCTTCTCCTTAATTCTCGTTTCTAGAGCTAAGGTGATATTATGGAACGGAGGTGAGTAAATAAGTAGGTTTGGTGCTGATTTTAGAACTTGTCAACATTCTGATGTTTTTTGAGTAGAGCTTTTGGAAGGTGTGACTAGGCACCATGGCATCACTCCCAAGTGCTCATACCAAACATATTAGACCCTGTGCCTTTTCCATGCTACTATTGAAAGATTTTATCATTTCTAGAATAACAGTTCTACGTCAACTGCAGTGTGTGAGCTGCTGAGATATTGGATGTTTTCCTATCGAGATATTTGGTTTGGACTGGATTTTATTTAGCCTTACGAATGGTAGCTAATTAATTCTTTTTCATGGATCTGAAAAGGGAATCCATTCCTTACAAGTCGATCAACAGCCTCAACATTGCTGTAGGGAATTTTTCTCATTTACAGTTATGATATCAGGTACTTTTTGCCAGGTTAAGGGGGAAAATCTATTTTCATTGTCTGATTTATCTTCAGAATTCAGTTCGTTGGCTGATCCATACAGAACAATGCTATCTGGTGCCACAGCGTTACCATCTTAGCGATTGTGTTTTTTAAGTTACACTAAAAAAGCCTCATTGTTTGTCATGTTTGCTTCCTTCATTCAGATACAAAATTGGTTGCCTAATCTAGATTCGAAATTTTAGTCAGGCACTGCTGGCTTATGACATCCTCTATTTCGTTTATTTTCTTGCCCATCCATGTAAGGTCTAATAAAGCGTTTCAATCAATATGGAATTTAATTGGCCATGTACCAGTCAGTCTATGGTGAAACGGAGACATCGATTGCTCCTTCAGCTCTATTGATTGTTCTTATATGAGCTCCTACAGGTTTTTAAATTTCCTTGCCTAGCCATCTAAGGTCTGATGATTTATTCAGCTTACGGCGGAAATTGACAGCCAGTTGGACCAGGGCAATATGCACGGATCTGGTTCCATCTATTCTGATTGTTGTTTCAGTTCTGAGGTCCAGTTTGATTACTTATAGCTTTCGATTTGCTATGTAGGGCCTTATCTGAACTTATTTACAGGTTTCACCTACAGGCTGCTGTTCAATTCATCAACTATTATTTTTTAGTCCCAGCTGTGTTTGCTAAGTTTTCTTCAGAAATACCTAAGGTCCACCTCCTATGTTCATAGTTCATCGGTTTCATTCTTTGGAAAACAAAAGGTTAGGTTACCTGACCCGAAAATATTAAAATCCCTGACCTCATTAGCGTGTTCCTTGGAATCTTAGTTCTACTGCAGTGATCTACTGAGATGATGCCTCATACTGCTTTTTTTAATCTTTGCTTTAGCAGCCTCTTGTTTTCGTTACTTAGAACCAGGTTATTTTCCTTCGAAACAGAGGCTCATGCAGATGCAAATGACAGCCATCCGAAATCAAAATGTACGCAGGCCTGTCGCTATAGATGGAAACATAAAATCATTTAAGCCGCGAGTCTATAATTTCTGTATGGGCTTTCCTCTTTAGGTCTTATTTATCTTAGACCGAATCTTTTGCACCATATCTGCTAAGAGCGTTTTTTCCTTACTTTTCATATATTATTGGTTTTGCTTTGTGATAGCAATCAGCGCTTGATCCAATACCTTTTCGATTTATCAAAAAAAAGGTTGCCTCTACCCTACTTTCATTGGTGCTAACATTTAGAGGCATGTGTTTGCTAAAAGGGCCTTTTTTTTTCCTTTCCAAAATTTAGGCCGCCGAGTTTTTTGTTATTGTTTGCAGCCTTTTCTGATGACTGGGTTCAAAAAACGGCATATAGATTACCAAATCATTATTGTCTCATGCCTATTATTATTTCACTCTTTTTGTCTCACATCAAATCAGCACCGGCCACCAGCCACCTGCCAGTCAGCAGTATTTTTCTCTCACAACAAATCAGCATCAGCCACCAACCACCAGCCAACCGAACATGGTGTTGGTTTCCCAAATCCCTGTACCCACCTGAGGTTGTTGTCTTTTTCAGACTGAATTTATTTCCATTCCTATTGTTAAAGGAGTCTGTTGTGGCCAGTGGCGACAGGCCATATGCTTACTAGGTGCTCCAGATGGCTGTGGGACCAACACCGGCGAGCCTTGGGTGATTTGCAAGCAGGATGACGCCCAGCCCTGTGGTATGTTCCGTTGCCTTCAACGGTGGTGTGACTGCCTGGTCGCAGATACATAAATTTGTTATGTGCGGCTTAACTGTTTAAGGTTCTTACTTTATGTCAATTGATCATTGCAGATCAACACTTGCAACGCTTTCTACAGTGACTAATTCATGCCAAAAGAAGAATAGGTGGACCATGCGAATCGAAGCCTGGACTGGATGGTACTTCTCTTGATCCAAGTCGTGCCAGAAATTATGCCGATCCCGCCTAAACTTTCCAATATCTTTGACAGCTTCAATTCCCTTCGGTTGTCATCCGGAGACATTTGTTCGAAAGTCACGTGCTCACGTGGGCCTTGTTTAGATGCTAAATTTTCTCTCAAATTCTACTATGCAAAAAAAAGATTTCTCATCACATAAAAATACCGGCACATACATGAAGTACTAAATGTAGATGAAATCAAAAACTAATTGCACAGTTTAGTTGTACTTTGCGAGATGAATCTTTTAAGCCTAATTAGTCAATGTTTAGACAATTATTACCAAATACAAACGAAATACTATAGCGCGCTACAATGTTGCACAGTAACTCGGCCGCCACCAAATCGGCCGAACTAAACATTTGTTCAAATGAGTTTGACCAATAAATGCGTGCCTTTGAAGAACCGTTGGTATGTCCGAACGACACTTTGTACAAAAGCACTGTAACAGCGTATGTAATATATATTTATGTAATGCTCTGCCATCTGTAGATCCATAAATTAGTCACATATATTATCTACTATTCTTAATTATTTTTACAGTCCACGAGTTAACATATTTTTCTGTACAGCCTTTGTCGGCTCCTACCACGCGCGATGGTGTATAATATTTTGTATATATAGCTATCCTTTGCTGCGGTGTACCTAAATCCATTAAGGCTATCAGACTGTTCACCATTACAACTGATACCATTACAACTGATATTATATATTATTATCGTCACCATAAAACAATCCTACATTATACAATATAAGCACATGTTCTCCTATATACAATACAAGCACATGTTTGTTTATACGCGCGCACATGCTAGTATAGAACTTTCTTTTGTATAAAAAAATCAGTCCACTTTTCCAAGGGTTTCATTCAGACTAGAAAACTTGGGGCGTGGCGTTGCCGCGCCATGTTTGTTGTGCCTGTGTTGATTTTCTGATGGTTCTACAGTTTTATGATTTTCCAATGAGAAAAATGATATTATTTTATTTGCTATACGATGGATCTCATGGTTGGCATGGTAATTTTGTAGGTTCCTGTAGCTTTAAATTTACGTTGAGTAAAATGACAGTATAACAACAGTAGTATTTGCAGTTATACGTGATTGTGAGTTAATTTAACAATTGAAGAAGAGATGGCCGTGATATATCTACAATTTTCTCTTAGCTGAGTATAGATGCTGAAGTCTGTTGGAAAAGAGAAATTTTTTTGGTATATACAGATTAGGGGCTATTTGTATTTGTGAGAACCACCGAACATTAGGAAAATGATTTGAATATGTAGGGTTTTATTTTAGATTATTTCTTATGGTAGAATTACGGGATTCAGAGTTAAGATTGATGAGATATAAATTTTTTAAGTTTTTCGGCAAAATGCGAATGAGAGAAATTTGGATATTGTTTTTTGGATTTTTTGCTAATAAAGAAGGGGTATCACAAAAAATTAGGAAAAATGATTTAAATATGTAGATTTTTATTTTAGAAGTTTTTTGGTGGAAGAATTACAAGATTTGAATTTAGGATGGATGAGATTTAAATTTGCTAAGTTTATCTACAAAACGTGAATGAGAGGAATTGAAAAATTATTCTGTATTTTTGGATGACGAAGAAGGAGTGGAAAAATATTTGGGTAGGTTCTAGAGTGGTTTTAGTTTGTTTGAATTTTTTTTGATAGGAAAAGAGCTTATTTAATCTTCTGGGTACGTTTCTGTGTACGCATAACAATTTCTTTCATACAATACACATACATACCCCCTGTTCGGCTGAGCTTATCAGCACGGCTTATCAGCCGTGGAACAGTGTTTTTCTCTCACAGCAAATCAGCCACAGCCGGCTTATAAGCCAAAAAAACAGCCTGCCGAACAGGGCCATAAACAATGCTGGTGAAAGTGATTTTCCCTACGCTCTGAGACGCTCGATCGAGATCCAACGGCTGAGATTTTACAGGCGACGTCGCACGCTCTCGACCGGTGTTTGTCCGCGTTTCTCTAGTAAAGATTGAGCTTTATTTTTTGTAATAGAAAATATAAAACTGTTTCGTGTGAAGCTCGTGAAATAAAAAAAAAACAGTTACAATTACAACATCAGAACGCTCTGGACTGGAGTCGACCGTCGACTTCGACAGTTCTCTTGAGCGGCAGCGCTAAACCAAAAGGCAATGGAGGCGGCGGCGAAGAGCGTATGCGTGACCGGCGCGGGCGGCTTCATCGCGTCGTGGCTCGTGAAGCTCCTCCTCTCGCGTGGCCAATACACGGTCCGCGGCACCGTGCGCGACCCTGGTAAGGCTCTCAGATCTCCCTCTCATCGATCCGTCGCGCCCCGTGGTTTCTTGGCCACTCGGCGGGCGATTCTCGTGTTGGATAGCGCATCTTTTTTTATTTGCGAATACACTGATTTTCAATTTGATCAAATATTAAAAGGTATTAATATTTTTTTAGATTTTTCTTTACTTGTTAAAATATTTCTATTTTTAGATTTGATAAGCGACTTCTTTTTAGACCGAAGACCTCAAGGTCCTGCCGGTAGGTGACTTCAATATGGCCCTTGTTTAGATGGCAAACTTCGGAGGCAAAGTTTGCATAGTAAGTGGCCCGTCACACTGTAGCAATTTGGGAGGCAAACTTTGGAATCTAAACAAGGCCATGGATATCATTGATAAGTGACTTCAATAGATATCATTGGTCAATGGGCTAAGGGAAGTCAGCAGCAAGAAAATGTGCCCAGCAAGCCCACAAGGGCAGGCCACCCAAAAAGAAGAAATAATGAGGATTTTGACTTGGAATATCAGGGGCAGACCATTAAAGAGAACTTCTTCAATATGATCTACAAGATCTAGCGAGGGCAAAACCATGGTGTGGGTTTGGACACCTGCTAGACTGCTAGGGGCAAATCAGGAGGCATGCAGATTGGGATTAACATTAGCCTTCTGGGGGTTGAGGAGAGTCTGATAATTGTTTATTGACCCTGCTCAGCATGAATTTTCTATATACTGTATCCATGAACTCTCGGAGAGGGAGACATTAGGAATGTGGAATCGCATTTTTTTTATTTGAGGATACACAGGGGGGATAGCTACACATCTTTCCACTGAAAAGAGAAGTTCCATTAAGGCTGAAACTAATTGAAAAATAAAGGAAAAGAACACTAGCAGCAGGCTAAAAAAAACAGGGCCTGATAAAAAAAAGTTGAACAGATATCCCTTTTTTTGTTATGATGGACCAAGAAATTTGTTATATATATGATGAAGATGTATCTTGTTTCTCTGGTTCAAAAAAAGATATATCTTGTTTGTGCTCTAGGTGCTAGCAAGAATGCTCATCTCAAGGCGCTGGAAGGAGCTGGGGAAAGGGTGCAGCTTCTCAAGGCTGATTTGTTGGACTACAGCAGTGTTGCATCAGCAATTGCTGGCTGTGAGGGTGTCTTCCATGTAGCTAGCCCTGTCCCTTCCGGCCGGTCCTCCAACCCTGAGGTGAATTTGTCAAGAACATCTATTTCATATTTTGTTTCCTGAAGTTTTGAGGTTAAATAAGGAGGTGTAGAACACAGTTATTTCAAAGGCTGCAACCAATGCTACTCCTGGGTCCTGGCAAGGCTTTGCTTCCAAGGCTTCAAGCTATAATTCTAACCTGACATGGAATTTTCTTTAGCATTTATTTTCATAAACCAGGAAAAAATTCAGAATGTCCTCAAATTATTCTAATTCATATGAGACATGCTGAATTCATTTACTTTCTTGAAACAAGCATGAGATATGCAACATTTGACCATTTCTTAAGGGTATCTGTGTTTAACTGCAACTCAATTAGTGGCAACAGACAATGTTTTATCAATTCTTGCCTGCGCAGCATCATTGCGGCTTAGCTATCTGGTCCTACCTGTAGACATATGTAAAAATTGGTTAGTTTATTAATGAGCACGTGATATGATAGTTTATCCTTTTCTTGCCTCTCACCAAATATTTCTGATGTACAGGTGGAGGTCATAGGTCCTGCTGTAGTAGGAACAACCAATGTGTTAAAGGCTTGCTATGAGGCAAAAGTTAAGCGAGTTGTGGTGGTGTCTTCTATTGGAGCTGTATTCAGTAACCCTAACTGGCCTAAGGACAAGGCCTTTGATGAAGACTGTTGGTCAGATGAGGATTACTGCAGGAAGAATGAGGTGATACAGTTGTCCCTTAGTAAAGCAATGGTGTTGCTTGTGCAAATAACGACATAGCATAGAGAAAAAGAATTATCTTGCACTACACAAGAATTATCTTTTGACATTCTTGCATGAAAGTTAAACTTCTCTGAGTTCCTTTTTGGCCAAATTGGGGGTTGAACTGATTAGTATGTTTTTGTGTCAAGATTGCAGTCTTAATTTACAGTTAATCCTCATAGTCCATATGGTTTGACACCCCTTATTTGCTATTCATGCATTATATCCTTATTTTTCTTGTTGCACTTCCAAAAGGGAAGCTTAACTCAAAGAAACCGCCTAAGGCAGGCCAATTGTCCGCAAGTAAGAAAAAAGGAGGTCTAGGAGTCATCAATCTATCAACGCACAATGATGCCCTTCTCCTAAAAACTCTTCATATATTCTTCAATAGAATAGATCTCCCTTGGGTCAGTTTGGTGTGGGAGAATTATTATGGGAATGGGACTCTTCCAATTTTGGCAAATAAAGGATCATTTTAGTGGAGGGATATAGTTAAGCTCCTCGATATTTACGAAGGTTTGGCCTCCCTAAAGAACCCGATCATTGGAGATGGTCGAACTAATTTTCTTTGGCAAGATCTGTGGGATGAGTTGGTGCCACAGCTGCAATTTCCTGAACTCTTCTCCTTTGTTATGAACAAAAATATCTTTTCAAGAAGCAATCCAACTAGAAAATTTACACAAACTCTTCCACCTGCCTCTCTCGGTGCAAGCTTTTGATCAGTATCAAGGTCTTGAGTTGAAGCACAACAATATGGCACTATTGAAGAGTGAGACCTGTGGCATTATATCTAGGGCAACCGTAATTTCTCCTCTTCTCACGCTTATAAAGTATTAGTGGGGCACACAACTTTACCAATGTCTTGCAGATGGCTTTGGAAGTCTTCTTGTTAACTTAAACATAAATTTTTCTTCTGGATGCTTATGAAAGACAGACTAAGCACGCGAGGTTTGCTTCAACGTCATAACATGGATTTGCCCTCCTATGATTGTGTTATT
The DNA here is from genome assembly GCA_022457205.1 of Saccharum spontaneum. Lineage (NCBI taxonomy): Eukaryota > Viridiplantae > Streptophyta > Magnoliopsida > Poales > Poaceae > Saccharum > Saccharum spontaneum. Next base: position 49,229,635 of record CM039615.1, on the reverse strand, counting down.
TGTTCTACCCATTCAGTCGAGACGGTTGAACATCTGTTTCTTCACTGCCCCTTTGCTTTGGATTCTTGGAGTCTAGTTTGGCTGCGAGTGCCTCAGTTGTTTGATCCACATCTTGTGTTACAAGCTTTCAAAGAGAACCTAGCAGTTCCTGTCTTCATGGAGACCATCGTTTTACTCGCTTGTAGTATTTGGCTAGTGAGAAATGACTGCATGTTCAGTCAAATCTCGCTTTCTGTGCAGGCTTGCAAATCCAAGTTCATTCATGAATTCGTATTGCATCGTGCGAAGATGAGTTATTTCCCCCCTATAAGTGGCTGGCTAGATTTTTTTTTTGTGTAAACCTAGGTTCCTTTTGTTTGCTTGTTCAGTTGTTTAACTTCTTTTCTAATATATACATTTATTCAGTAGGGGCAAACCCCTTCTGTTTCTTAAAAAAAGGGGGAAGTTTAACATTTGATTTTTGTATCATATAATGTCCTTGTACTAACCACAGAAAATGTTGCTATTCTTGTGTTTCTTCATAGTAAACTTGCTGATCTGTCTTGCCTAAAAAGATATTTGTTTTTATCGTGCAGGATTGGTATTACCTTTCCAAAACTCTGTCCGAACGTGAGGCTTTTGCTTATGCAGCAAAAACGGGGCTGGATGTTGTAACTATATGCCCAGCCTTGGTATTAGGACCCTTGATGCAGTCTATGTTAAATGCGAGTAGTAAAGTACTCCTTAACTATTTCAAAGGTATAGGGTAATCCTATGTTATCTTAGTTTTCTACTCCTATGTTATCTTAGTTTTCTACTGGTTTGCATTCAGTTACATAATTAAAATGATAATCTAGTCAATAATGTTTGTCTATTGCTTATTTCTGATTATCCATAAAGCATATATTAATCAATTGCGGCAAAGTACTTTATCTACTTAAGAACAAGCTTCAATTAACTTACTTAATTTAGTGGTTTAGTTATTTTTTAAGTACATACATTTCTTCTGCAGGAGATCGTGAGACTGTTGAAAATAGACTCAGAAATATGGTGGATGTTCGTGATGTTGCTGATGCTCTTCTTCTGGCTTACGAAAAACCAGAAGCGTCTGGACGATACATCTGCAGTTCACATCCAATAAAAGTTTCTGATATGATAAACATATTAAAGACCTTATATCCAACTTACCCTTATCCCAAAAAGTAAGCCTCACCTCTGAAATAGTTTTGTTATCTCTATGCATTCAGTTTAGTTCCTCTCTTAACTTCAACAGCTGATATCGATGCATCAATAAATACATGCTGACGGAATGGCCTTAGAAGAGAAGGATGCTAAAACGTCACTGAGTTAACAACTATAAAATTCTACTGTTTGTTCTTGTTATGATACTTCTTGTTGTGTAACCACACCATTAGGTAAGTAGAGGTGTCTACTAAACTAAGTCGTTTGATGTGAGTATGGCATTCATATCGTTTAGATACTTCCATGCATGCACAGAAATTTGGGAGATTGGATTTTAACTCTGAATGTTTTGATAAACTGTTGAATTCTTGATCATATTGTTCTTCCTTTTAGTTTTGGTCTCTCTTGACTTGGTTGGTACTTATATCTTCGTATTTCAATATTTTGTAGCTTTGTGGAAACGGATGACAACTCCATATACAGTTCTGAGAAACTTCAGAAGCTAGGGTGGACCTTCAGGCCTATAGAGGAGACCCTCCATGATAGTGTTGAATCCTACAAAGCATTTGGCATCCTGAATTGAGCATCCAACTGGGACAGTGAAACAGCAGTTCCAACAGTCCAATCCCCTATCTGGTTCATGTAAACAGTGAAACAGAACATATTGTTGGTAACAGATTCAATAATACCCTGTTCGGCTGATCGTTTCTGCGGCTGATAAGCCGGCTGATGTTATTTTGTTGTGAGAGAAAAACATTGTACCATGGCTGATAAGCCGTGTTGATAAGACCGGCTGAACAGGGTGATATAGCATCACGTTGGAATAGCACTGTATTTTTTTCAGTGTTACCTAGGGATTCCGTACGAAATGAGCAGGCCAATGCTGACTGTTTTATGGCTTCTGGCGTACTATCATTGATAGTCATAGAGCTAGAAATGTACTATCTTGCACTATTGCACTTAACTTGGGATGACCAAGCCGATACCAGTGTGCTGCTGGGGCGACGGTGAAGAGTGGAGACGTAGAATCATGTGCTACTAGAAAAGATCGCGGCGTCGCCGTGTATGGCAAGTGGACGTGCCCGTTGTACTATACTATAGATGGTCCTGTTTGTGTGTACAATTTTTTTTTTGAAGGGATGGCAAAAGCTTTGCCGCGATTTTTATTAAACGAAGAAAGAAAAAAGGCAAGTGTCAGCCCAGTTTTTTATATGAAAATTGAGCCAGAAAAACCATACAACTGAGGGGAGTGTCCTACTCAACTCAAACAACTATAGAGCAACTATCACAGCTCACGCCACCACTTACAGCTGTCGACGTCTACTCAACTAGTAAGTAGTACCCAACTCACTACTAACCACTTCACGCTACTCGACGCTCTGGTGAACCACACCGAGTCAACTTGCCACCACGCCACTACTTGCTCTGACTTGGTCAAAATGACCTAACTAAACAACTCAACTTGGTCAAAAACGACCCCAAGCAACTAAACACAGGCAAACGCCCCAAAGCACAGAAGCCGAGCACCACCAACGAAACCACCTGAAGAACCATGGCCAGACAGCAGCGGAGCAGAGGAACGGAGCTGGAATGCTTCGTGACGCCTTCAAGAAGGACACGACACCAATGGCGCCGACGTCGCAAACCCGTAAGGGAAGGTTTTCACCTACAAACCAAAATGGGCAGGAGAAGAGGTACTAGAAGGACGCCTCCAAGGAGGAAGCGACGCCCGCAGACGTCACCGTCCAGGCTTTCGCCATGACCTCACACCCCACCCACCATTGCCTGCCAATGGGCACCGCAAAGGAGGCAGTCATGAAGGAAGACGCCGGTGACGAACGCAGGCGTCGGGCTGACACCCAACGCCACTACGCGTACCGCAAGCGTCCTCGCAGCAAGCGTAGCTGCATGACGATGCACCCGACCCATCTCAGAGACGGGACACGAAGAGCCAAGGGGACTTCCCGCTAGACCAAGCTGCCACGGTGAACTGCACCGTCGCCCTGAGGAGAGGACGATGGGCAGCAGCAGCCAAACCCGCCAAGAGGAGAGCCGCACGAAGAGGATGCCCACTGCTAGGACCAACCGAAGCCTACCAGCAGCAAGCCGAACAGGGCAGCGGCAAGGGAGAAGGAAGCAGACGAGTAGGAGAAGGGAGGGCCAGGGAAGTGGAGGTAGAAGCCCCAGCCGCCCCGCCCGCCAACATTCACCTCCTGCCGCACCCCGCCGTCCTCCACGTGGCCCCGGTTGCCGAACCCGTGCATTCGGCCGCCGGGCCCATGGAACTGGCCACCAGCAACCCGAGGAAGCTGCCGCCGCACAGGTCTGGCCGCCGCACAGCCCGGCCATCCCTCGCCCAGATCCGGCCGCCCAACAAGCTGAAGCAGTCACCCCCCTCCTCCCCCGGCGGGATCTGGCCGAGAGCAGCTAGCATCGAACCCGGCTCGCCCAAGGCCAGCCAAAGCAAGGGAGAGGAGGGGGCTGGAGGAGAGGGCGCGAGCAGCCCTCCGCCGCCAACCACGCGGCCACGAAGGCCAGGTCGCCGAGGGCAAGCACCAGCCAACTGCGTGGATCCAGACGTCGAATCTCAAAGCAAGCTTGATAGGGCAAACTCACCCAGAGGGCGCTAGATCCGGCCACCCAGGCACCGGATCCGGACGCCGAGGCCCTGGATCGGACCAAGCAGGAGCCGTCGCCACCGTTAGGTCATGGAGAAGGGAGAGAAAACAGGGGAGAGGAAGGAGCGCCCACGCCACTCCATCGCCGCCGCCACCAGGAGAATTGTAACACCCCCGGTGTTACCGCGTGTCACAATGCATCTAAGCGGAGCATGCGCATCTTTTTCTGGTGTTTCGTTTAATGTCGAAGTGTGTAGGATCCTTTCGGTAAGTTAAAAATGATAAATAAAAAGGGTATTCGAAATTCGACGTTTCAACCGGAGGTTAGCAACTTAGGTTGGAAACTAAATTCTCTTAACAAAACTGTGCAAGACTTATATGTGAACCCTAAACGACTTATGAAGAGCATAGTGTGTAGTTGTTAGCGCAACTTGTGTTGTCAAGTAATTAGATTGCTAGCTAGTCTTTCTAATAACCCGAAACGCGAACTCGCAACGTGAATCAACCCTGGTCTTGGTGTTTTCCAAGTCGCTTTATGGCAGTGACAAGGCCGTGTTCGCGGGTGTTTTCCGAAGTTTTAGTAGAGCAGTGGGGTTGGGTTTTGGCTCGGCTAGGAGGGCTGAAGGTTGATCTTTGGGGTAGTGAGTTTAGTTCAGGGTCGTTTGTCACCTGCTAGGAGTTCTCGGAGCTTTAAAAATCGTGCTAGCGTGTGGCATCGGGTTCTCTGGCTTCGGGAGCGTGGTCACCGCTCGTGGTTGCGGCACTGCGCGGTCGGCCGGCTCGGTCGGTGCGCGCCGCGGTCGTTGCCTTCCCCCCCAGCGTCGCACTGCTGCGGTTGACCTCCCTGGCTGGTCGCGTGTGCAGCTGGCTCCCCTGTCGTTGCCCCCCCCCCTCGTCGCATCCGTGCGGGCCTGGGCGGTCGCGTGCAGGCGCACGCTGCCGTGGCGCGGAGCTCACCGACCACCGCCCACCTTGCTTGGCCGCTAGCAAGCATCGCGTCACCTTAATGTCTCACCACCGCGTTACCTATTCGGAGTCTCGGACGGTCCTGCCGCTTGAGCCGGCCACCGTGGCGACTCCCCTGTTCCCTTGCCGCCCGGCTGCGGACCCCTGCTGGTCCCGCCCTGCAGTGCTCGTCCCTGTGTCATTGCGGCAGCAGCCTTGCACTAATCCCACCTACCTCCCCGTGCGCGGAATTGAAGTGGTGGAGCCCCACGGTCCCCAATTTTGGAGTGTAGGCCGGCGACGCCATTACCGGGCGTTTTGCCCCCTTTTTGTGGTCGGCTTCGCTTGTCTTCTCGGGAGCTCGTCCAGTTGTTCCAAACGGTTCGCCCTGAGCTTCTCTTCGCTGTGCGCCCGTTGGTTGGAGAGGTGGTGCTCCCGTTCCTCCCGTGGCACGGCCGTGTCCGTCCAGGGCGCCGCCGCACCCCTCGGATCGCGTGTGGCCAGCTCGCCTCTGAGCGGCTCTTGGCTCAGCATCGCCTCAGCGGGGTCCGGAGTAAGTTGCTCGTGCTCGTAGTCCTTCTTGTTCCGTTTGTTTGGGCCGCAGTTCACCGGAACGGCATCGCCGTCCCTTGCAGTCGTCCGTCGTCGTGGAGGAGTCCGTGGTCGCGTTCCCGGGAGTGTGCTTCTGCCCCTAGTTCCGCGTCGGTCCCAAGGTGAGTGTTTCCCCCTTAGCTGCGCGGTAGAGGCTCTCCGTGGGCCGGCGTGGCCGCTCAGTGCCATCTCCGGCGCGCCGATGTGCGCGGGGCAGGCCAGGGACCTCGTCTTGGTGAAGACGAGTTTGTCCGCGGGTTTTAGTGCAAAAGCGCTGAGAGGAGAAACAGTAGCGTGGGGCGCGGGTTGTTTTCGGTAGAGCGCGGGGTGGTTTTCGCTTGTTTGCCAGCGCGCGGGCTCCCCCGACCGTGGGCCGCGTCGCGTGGACCGCAGGTGTGGGCGTGTGCTGCGCGCGTGGGCCGCGTAGTTGGGCCGCGCCGGGAAACGGCTTTCTTGAGTTAACGATTTTAGAAATATTTTGTAATTTAATTTTGAAGCAAACTTTGAGGAATTTTTGCGACTAGTGTAGATGTCCAAAAATTGTGAAACCACTTTTGTTGAGTTCCTAAATTCATGCACTGTCAGATAGTAAACTCCTTTTGTGCACTACTATAGTGTTGCTCGGTCGATTAAATCTCTGCTTAAAATGACGTTTATTAATGCAACCAATTTTGTAGAATTTTCCGTGGTAAATCGAGGATAGCCCTAGCTCTAAAATTTTTACAGTAGATGCTTAATATTGTTAGATGCTTGCTGTAAATTTTATGGCCATCAAATAGCTTGTTTGTTAGGGTAGCTAATTTTCCCTAGTAATGCCTGTGGTAAATCGGTAATCGGAAAGTGGTGTGCCTGTTAGTTGCGGGAGTCGTTTTGCATCAAGTCAACCTTGTTAGTTGAAAGAGTGATAGCTTACCATTTCAGCTATTAGAGTTACCGTTGTCACCTTTTTAAATGTGGTCCTATCATTGCATGCATGTAGATCACGAGGGAGTCGAGTACGTGGCAGTGGAGGAGCCGGACTACGAGGAGGTCATCGAGGAGTACGAGGAGGAGGTCTTCGTACCTGAGGAGTTCCAGGAGCCGCCCGCTACTGACACCTCTGACTGTGCACCTGCCCCAGGCAAGCCCCGGTGCATAACCCTTATTTTTGCAAATATGATTTATATTTAAATGTTGTGCATTTAAGTTACAGGAATTTCTATGATACCCACATGCATATATATTTATACCCAATGAGTCTTACTAGTACAGGATCGTATAGTTGCTTCGCTTAGGATCATCGGTAGGGTGAGTAACCTGTCGTTGCTCACAATAGGGAGTTACTCTAATGATTGTTATATTAGGAAAAATGGTGGAAAGGAAAGGGCGACCGGGCAGGGATGTGGTATGGTTATTGGTGGGTGTAACCAATTGTGTCCCGCGGCCACGGGGCGCAATTGGGTTACACTGTTTCCCTGTCCGTGTCAATTAAGGACCGTTCGTTGCATGGACCCTGGTCAAGTCACAGATCTCCTTATCCCGAGCACATACTAGCGGATGGGGGCTAGGAAGACTTGTTACTCTCTTGTCATGGGCTCCGGCTCTTTCCGGACCGACTGATTGGAGGCGGGGATAGGTGGAGGTCTTAGCACCGTATTGAGGCCGGGCCTCGAATGCGGGAGCTAGGAGTCCAAGTTTGGACGGGGACCTGGAAACCTGTGACAGGAGGGGAACGGGTTGGTCTTGCTTGTGCCTGGGGTACAAGCGGAGCGTGTGTTTTTCGGGGTACCCAGCTGGGCACATTGATTCGCGAATCGCCGTTTCTGCGTGACGGTACGGCTTGACTACGCTCTGGCATCGTAGTAAGAATTGGAAGGGGAAAAAGGGAGAATTGATTCTGTTTTGCTCAACTCTTGCTTGATTATAGCCTAGGTGCTTACATAGAACATTGGTTAATGAATAAAATACGGCTTTTAAAAGTTAAGAAATTAAGGACGAACTCTTAGTGCTGCTTTCCGCATACAAGAAACCCACAAGCCATAAAGCCTATCATGATCCTTGAGAGTCGGGAAATAAAATTCCCAGTCGGGTAAGTCTTGCGAGTACATTGTGTACTCAGGGTTTATTTTTACCCCTGTTGCAGGTGCACTTTGAGCAGGTTTGTCGTGTGTGGAGGATTCTTCTGGTGGGCACAGACGGATTCTCATCGCTTCCGCTAGATGTTATTTTATTTCCGCTGTTAATTATTGCACTCTGAACCTCTGGTATTGTAATAACTATTTCTGAGACTCTGTATGGTATGAACTGGACTAAGTATTGTAAGTTTGTACTCATTATTGGATCCCGGGTGGAAAATGTGGAGCGTTCGAGTTCTCCCGTCGGGTGGGCTCGACGGAATCATCTGGTGTAGCTCACTTTCAGGGCTCTTAGTGCCTAGTGGAAGGCAAGTGCCCTGAAAGCGTGCTAAACTGGGCGATTCCGCCACAGGTGGTACCAGAGCCAATAATGAGCTTACAAGCTAAATCACCTATTTCAAAAGGCTTAAAAATTTGACCAACAAAAGGTTTATAAAAATTAGGATGCGGTAAAGTCGACGTAGTTAAGTATTAAGCCCTAGCAATATGGTTTACTAGGATAGTGGCACTGTTTTTCCTAACTATCTTCTGCAGGTACACTAACTTACGTTGCGTAAGGAAACGCTAGTTTCGGAAGTGAGTGTACGATGTGCCAAAGTTTAGCGAAAGGCCGCTATATTTCCGGCTTGAGTGAGCGTGTAGGGCGATGCATGCATTCCTAAGTTAAAAACCTGGTTAATTTAAAAAAAAACCCCTTCACGATAATCACAGATAGTAACAGGGTAGAATAAGAATTAAAATGAATTGCTTTAATCCTTTCGAAGGCCGCATCATCGTCTCAGTCTCGTTCTCTAAATCGGGAGGAGTGCCCTAATGGTTGGTTCTTATCTGTTACAGATGAACCTGAGGTCCGGTCGTGGGGCAGCTGGGTCTGTTCACGGGAGTACCAGCGCTGGAGCGGGCCGTGACCCGGAGGGCCGCGACCCGGAGGATGGTCGCGAGAATGTCGGGGACAGTCATGACGCCCCACGCTTAGCTCCTCTTCCACCGCCACCGCCGCCTCTGATGACTCAAGCGGAGATGATGGCGGAGTTGTTAGCTTCTCGTCGTGAGACGGCCCGTGCCCTGGAGCTGATGGCACAGGCTGTCGGTGGCCTCGCTCGTGGGGGTCCCGGTGGCAACGGTGGGGACGGGGGCGGTGCCCGTGGTCTTGAGAGGCCCTGTTCATATCAGGACTTCTTAAAGACTAACCCGCCCACGTTCGCACCGACCGCAGAGCCTCTGGACGCGGAGCATTGGCTTCGTGTGCTGGAGCAAAAGTTTCTGCTGCTCACGGTGACCGATGAGCAGAAGGTGCGCTTCGCCGCACAGCAGCTGCTGGGGTCTGCCAGTGCTTGGTGGGATACCTTTAACGCCATGCAGCAGGCGGACCACCGGGTGACCTGGCAGGAGTTCACTGCCGCTTTCCGAGAGTACTTCATTCCGGTGGGCGTTCTGAACAGGAAGCTCTCAGAGTTCTTGGACCTAAAGCAGGGAAGCCTGTCCGTGATGGATTATGTCAACAAGTTCAACCACTTGGCACAGTATGCTGGCACTCACGTTGACACAGATGAGAAGAAGAGGGACCGCTTCTACCGTGGCCTCTCTTGTGTTCTGCAGAAGGAGTTGTACACTGGGAACTACCAGACTTTTGGCACCCTGATGAATGCAGCCATTGCTATGGAGGGTCTGCAGTGTGACACTCAGGCAGAGTGGAAGCGCAAGCGGGGAATTTCTGGGTCTGCTGGTCACCAGCAGGCGCAGAAGATGCAGGCTATTAAGAGGATGTCCTACCATTCTCCTGGTGGACAGCCGTCGCGACAGCCTCAGCAGACTCGTCAGGCTCCGACGACTCAGTACCGTGCACCTTCCCAGCAGGTGCAACAGCCACAGGGACAGCAGTTTCCACCTCGTCAGGGACAGATGGTCAAGTCTACTGGCTGTTTCAAGTGTGGCAAGGAGGGCCACTTTGCTCGGGAGTGTCCCAAGAACCGGCCTATTCAGTCTGCCCAGCCGTCTGCCAACTCTCGCCTGATCAAGAGGACGGTTATCAAGAAGAAAGCCCCAGTGAGCCGTTCGGGACAGTTGAATTATACGGAGGCCGAGGAAATATTGCAGGATCAACCTGTGATGGCTGGTATGTTCACCATCAACTCTCATCCAGCACTTGTGTTATTTGATTCTGGAGCATCGCATTCATTTATGAGCATGGGGTATGCGGAGAGGCATAATCTACCTATTATGGCCATCCCTAAGGCCTATAGAATCAGCACTCCGGGTGCGAACATGTTTATCAACACCCGGACGGATACTGTCAGTTTGGTGCTAGCCACCCACAGTTATCGCCTTCAGTTCATGTTGCTACCTGGGCATGGCATTGATGCGATACTGGGCATGAACTGGCTGAAGGTTTACGGGGTAGTGTTGGACCTTAAGCGAAGGGTTGTTGAGTTGCGACTTCCTGGGTCTGAGGATAGGATGTCTCTTCTCATTCCCTCGGAACTCACTTCTCCAGTTGCTGCAACTGTGGAAGCCTCTTCTGATCTCACCTCTATTCCAGTGGTCTGTGAGTTCCCAGATGTTTTTCCTGATGATTTGCCGGGGTTACCACCGGATAGAGATGTGGAGTTCACCATTGAGTTAGAGCCTGGCACTGCTCCTATTTCTCGACGTCCCTACCGTATGGCACCGAAGGAGTTAGCTAAAATGAAGAAGCAATTAGAAGAATTGCGGAATAAAGGGTTCATCCGTCCCAGTTCTTCACCTTGGGGTTGTCCTGCCATTTTTGTGAAGAAGAAGGATGGCACTCTTCGCATGTGTGTGGATTATCGTCCCCTCAATGCGGTAACCATTAAGAACAAGTACCCTTTGCCACGTATTGATGCTTTGTTTGATCAGTTGGCTGGGGCAAAGGTGTTCTCTAAAATAGATCTTCGGTCGGGATATCATCAGATAAAGATTCGGCCACAAGATATACCAAAGATAGCTTTTTCTACTAGGTATGGGTTGTATGAGTACCTAGTCATGTCTTTCGGTCTCACAAATGCTCCTGCATTTTTCATGTATCTCATGAATTCAGTCTTTATGCCGGAGTTGGATAAGTTTGTAGTAGTGTTCATCGACGACATCTTGATTTATTCCAAGAATGGAGAAGAGCATGCACGGCATCTCCGCACCGTCCTGACCCGGTTGCGAGAGCACAAGCTGTACGCTAAGTTCAGCAAGTGTGAGTTTTGGTTGGATCAAGTTCAATTCTTGGGACATGTTTCTGACCCCTGAGGGTGTGTCTGTAGATCCTAGCAAGGTTCAGGATGTGTTGGATTGGGAGGTCTCCTGCCTCCGTGCATCAGATCCGACAGTTTTCTGGGTCTCGCCGGATACTATCGGCGTTTCATTCCAGATTTCTCTAAAATAGCCCAACCTATGACCAAGTTACTTCAGAAGGATGCCAAGTTTGTATGGAATTCGGCTTGTGAAGAAGCTTTTCAGGCCTTGAAGAAGTTCCTTACCTCAGCTCCTGTTCTGGCTCAACCGGATATTGAGAAGCCTTTTGATGTTTATTGTGATGCCTCCAGAACTGGGCTTGGGTGTGTGCTTATGCAAGAGGGGCGTGTGATAGCATATGCTTCGCGCCAACTGAAAAAGCACGAAGTGAATTACCCAACCCATGATTTAGAGCTAGCTGCAGTGGTGCACGCTCTAAAAATTTGGCGACACTATTTGTTGGGGAATAAAGTGCATATTTTTACGGACCATAAGAGCCTTAGATATATTTTTACTCAACCTGAGTTGAATCTGAGGCAGAGGAGATGGCTTGAGTAATTAAAGATTACAACTTGGAGGTCCATTATCATCCGGGAAAAGCTAATGTGGTGGCTGATGCTTTGAGCCGCAAGTCACACGTGCCTGAGGAAGAGTCCATGTCTCTCTCTCACTCTGCAGTGTTGGCACAGATTGCTTTGTCTCTGAGTTACTTGAGCAAATCATCGCGGAACAAAGGTATGATGACTTGGAGATTCCCCACATCAAGAAATTGATGTCTGAAGGGCGTGGTCTGCACTTTAGCATTGACGGGGCAAGTGTGGTGAAGTACAAGAACCGGTTAGTGGTTCCCGGTAATGAGGAGCTAAGAAGGAAGATTCTGGAGGAAGCCCACCAATCCAAGCTAATCTATTCACCCGGGGAGTAACAAGATGTACCATGATCTGCGTCAGCTATATTGGTGGTCATACATGAAGCAGGATATCACCAAGTATATTGCTGAGTGTGATATTTGTGGAAGAGTGAAGGCAGACCATCTGCGGAGGCCGGGGTTTTCTGCAGCCTTTGCCTATTCCGGTCTGGAAGTGGGAAGATATTTCCATGGATTTTATTACAGGGTTACCTCGCACCGCCAAGGGCCATGATTCTATTTGGGTCATTGTGGATCGCCTCACTAAGACTGCTCATTTTCTTCCAGTGGGTACGAGGTATACAGCCTCGCAGTATGCCCAAGCTGTATTTTGATCGCATTGTGACCCTTCATGGAGTTCCGCTTACCATTATTTCTGACCGTGGAGCAGTTTTCATGTCACGGTTTTGGACGCAACTCCAAGAATGTCTTGGTACTCGCCTTCTCAGAAGTTCAGCCTATCATCCTCAGACCGACGGTCAGACAGAGAGGGTGAATCAAGTGCTTGAAGATATGTTGAGAGCTTGTGGTCATCTCTTTTCTTGAAAAGTGGGATGAATGTTTTGAAGTTGGCCGAGTTTTCTTATAATAACAGCTATCAGAGAGCATCCAGATGGCACCTTTTGAGGCTCTGTATGGCAAGAAATGCAGAAGAACCCCACTCAACTGGGTTGAGGTGGGAGACCGTGGTTATTTCGGGCCTGACTTTGTGCTTGAAGCAAGAGAGAAGGTTGGGATTATCCGGAGTCATTTAAGGCAGCACAGAATCGACAGAAAACCTATGCAGACAAAAGAAGGAGGCCCTTGGAATTTGAAGTTGGGGATTATGTGTATCTCAAGGTGTCTCCCATGAAAGGTGTGCATAGTTTTGGTGTCCGTGGGAAGCTAGCCCCACGCTATGTTGGGCCCTACAAGGTTTTGCCCGGCGTGGTTCCGTGCCTACCGCATTCAGCTCCCGGATATTTGGTCAGCTGTCCACGATGTTTTTCATGTGTCCCAGTTGAAAAAGTGTTTGCGAGTTCCCACTGACGGCAGTAGAAATTGAAGGACTTTCCCTTCAACCGGACCTTTCTTATGAAGAACATCCGGTAAAAATCTTGGACGAAAAAGAGAGAGTGACCAGGAATAATATGGTGAAATTTTACAAGGTCCAGTGGCAACATCATTCGGAAGATGAAGCAAACATGGGAACTAGAGAGTTATATCTTGAAGCATTATCCCCATCTCTTATCTAGCCCCTGAAGGTAACCGTTCAGTGAAAGTTTTCCCTACCCTCTTTTCTTCCACCACTAGGCAACGGGAAATCTCGGGTCGAGATTTTCTTTTAGGGGGGTAGAGCTGTAACACCCCCCGGTGTTACCGCGTGTCACAATGCATCTAAGCGGAGCATGCGCATCTGTTTTCTGGTGTTTCGTTTATGTCGAAGTGTGTAGGATCCTTTCGGTAAGTTAAAAATGATAAATAAAAAGGGTATTCGAAATTCGACGTTTCAACCGGAGGTTAGCAACTTAGGTTGGAAACTAAATTCTCTTAACAAAACTGTGCAAGACTTATATGTGAACCCTAAACGACTTATGAAGAGCATAGTGTGTAGTTGTTAGCGCAACTTGTGTTGTCAAGTAATTAGATTGCTAGCTAGTCTTTCTAATAACCCGAAACGCGAACTCGCAACGTGAATCAACCCTGGTCTTGGTGTTTTCCAAGTCGCTTTATGGCAGTGACAAGGCCGTGTTCGCGGGTGTTTTCCGAAGTTTAGTAGAGCAGTGGTGTTGGGGTTTTGGCTCGGCTAGGAGGGCTGAAGGTTGATTCTTTGGGGTAGTGAGTTTAGTTCAGGGCGTTTGTACCTGCTAGGAGTTCTCGGAGCTTTAAAAATCGTGCTAGCGTGTGGCATCGGGTTCTCTGGCTTCGGGGAGCGCGGTCACCGCTCGCGGTTGCGGCACTGCGCGGTCAGCCGGGCTCGGTCGGTGGCGCGCACGCGGTCGTTGCCTTCCCCCCCCAGCGTCGCACTGCTGCGGTTGACCTCCCTGGCTGGTCGCGTGTGCAGCTGGCTCCCCTGTCGTTGCCCCCCCCTCGTCGCATCCGTGCGGGCCTGGGCGGTCGCGTGCAGGCGCACGCTGCCGTGGCGCGGAGCTCACCGACCACCGCCCACCTTGCTTGGCCGCTAGCAAGCATCGCGTCACCTT